>BQNB010046937.1:23450-43431 GCA_026074375.1 Tanacetum coccineum | reverse complement strand
GGCTTTGATTTGACTTTGTCTTTTCCATTCCGTGCTTGGTTTTGTTTGTTTTTGGCTTTCTTTTTGTCCTTTTCTTGAATATCCGTTTCCTGCATAATACAAATGCAAAACATACAAATACAATGTATTTTTGGTACGTTTTTAGTCATTTAAGTCTGTTTTTGATAGAAAATGGTATGTGTAATTAAGCACATACCATCTATCAACAAAGATAGACAGACATGACAGATGTATGATGCTAGATGAGAATTTTAGCCATGGTTAATTGGCATGCCATATTTAATTCAGGTGAGATTAAATCACAAGCGGTAGACTTAAATCATCATCAAATCGCTACCTCGTAGCAGTTTTCCTTCTCATATATTAATATTCATATCATAATCAAACTGCTATCAGGAAATTTATCAAACCGTAATTTAGCAAAAATGACAAGCAGCTATCAAGACCATTCATAGCAAACCGCAATCAGGCATTTTCAAGAAAACAACTATCAATCACATGCAATTCAATCATATTTCAACTTTTAATTCAGGATCTTAGGGACCTAATTCCAACACAGAAAGTACAATCCTGAGCATAACACGAGTGCACAATCATTTAATTGACAACAATCAAACTGCAATCGACTAGCAAGAAATCAATCAACATTTGAAAATCATTCAATCAGATCATACAAATGCATGGGGATCATATTTGAACATCAAACTCGAATCATCTAATCCTAACAACCATATCCCAGCAATTCAAAGTTGGCAGATTTAGTCCCTGGGATTTCAAACTTCCTGTACTTACAGTATTAAGTATTTAGGGTTAAATAAGATTAGCAAATGGCACAACTAGTCCTGGAAGTTAAGTACAGCTAGGAAACATTTAGCAAATTGCACATAAGTCCCTAATCTTTCTAACTAATGACACATTTGGCTCTTTAAGTTAGAATAGATTAACTCCCCCTCAAATTATAACCCTATTTAAATACAAAACCGTTTCTGTTTAAGTATAGGATGATTTAATACGTCCGTTTGATGTCATAAAATTTGAAAAAACTACTCTCCCCCTCAATCAATGACCCGTTTTCTATCTAAAGAGCTGTAGTCGTTGATTGAGTGTCAAATTTTGAAAACTTCAGGTCCGATTGATTGGTAAACACAACTTTTCCAACTTTAGAAACACAAATAATTTTTTGAAGAATCATAGACGGAAAATCATTTGGATAAAAAGAAGACTTCTCTTCTGGATCAAGAAATAATGCACTGAAGCGTACATTAGATCGAGGGTGCACGGATATAAAGTAATCCATGCCCGGGAGAACTTAATCACCCGTTGTTAGGAACAACCGTCTTTTTGGCGACGAGCTTTCCTCATTTTGAAAACCGGGTTGCAGTCTGAAATAACTGCAAGCCATAAAGACATGTTTTGAAAAGTTTAAACTTCCGATCGAGCTTCATTTAAAGACCCGTGTCATTATTGAATGACATTTCTAGGACCGTAAATGTTATCGATAAACAGAAGACATGTCTTGAAAAACTTTTTTTTTTTTTTGGAATTTTGTATTTTCTAATTTTTATGGATTTTTGTTGGATTTATATTTTTGAATTTTCTTTTTTGGTTTGAATATGTACATATTTACATAGGATAAAAGAAGATTTCTCTTCTTTTGAAAATAAAGCGCACTGAATCGTACACTTTTCTTTTCTTTTAAGGAACGGGGCCTGAAGAGTTGTCAACAGACGCCATTTGTTGACATTGAGGACTGAGGCTTGAACTATAGTGTTCAAACGTCATTTTGTCGTTGAAGAGCGAGGCCTGAACTGATGTGAACAGACGTCATTGCTTGTTCATCAGATCAGAATTCCTTAAAGCCCTGGTTTATGAGATATCAGTCTTTTCAGCAACCAAACTCTAAGTCCTTCCTTTTTAGGATTGAAAGATGTACCTGCACTTAAGTTAAGAGTACCTTGAAGTAAATCTATTACTCATCCTTATCATCCTGAAGACGTTTGAGTGTCTCTGGCTTCATACTCTTCATGCCAAGCCGCGAGAGAATGAATTTTTTTCTTGATTTTGTATGACTTTTTGTCTGGGTGATAGTTGTCTGTGTATTTTCTCTGTGTTTTGATTTTTGAAAGATGTACATATTTAATAGCATGACTTAGATAAGCAAATCTCTGTTACTTCATCTTTTATCATCTACGTGAAGAGATTTAGGTTGAGGAGTGTCTCAGAGGGCGCTATCATAACTCTGTTCATGCCTCAAGCTCGCTGGTCTGTGAGATGAAATTCGGATATTCTTCTTCTCTAGGCAGTGCGTTAGTGAATAATGTGCGTAGTTGTCTACAGTCTTGTCCTCTACGCGAATAACGAACTTTTCAACCACTGCCCTTCTCGCCCTTGTTATCTGCTGATGAAATGATGTCGGATGATTCGATGTGTTTAAGACCTGGTAGTTCGTATGGAACGTGTGTTTGTATGCTTAGCTAGGTTATAGGCAGCTCTTTTGTTTGTCTACAATACGAGAGGAGAATGTTGAGATTGTATGCTAAAAGAGAGCTCCACTAATCCTCAATAATTGTAGATCAGAGATCCACTAGGAGATTGGGACACTAGCAAAACTCAGATATTTCGCGATGCTTTTCAGCTCTTTTGTAGTGGTAATGTGAACATAGCTAGTTTGCACTTCTTTGATAACTCGTAGTCCTGAGATACTAATTTATCACAAGGATAGTGAACTAGTCACTACAAATATGTGCTTCTTTCGAGTGGTCTTTGATCAACTGTAAGCGTGTGAATATTGCGCGTTTCTGCGGGAGTAGTGTTACGTGGCCATGAGCGCGGTGTCTTATGCGGATACCGCAGAAGGACCGATATTACTGGTTCTGAGATGTGTGTGAGAGCTAACTCGAAGACCCCGATTTAACTGCTTTTAAAGGTACCTTTTTAGTGGGTTAGATTTTGCATGATCTCGGGCACACCCATGGCACCACAGCAAAAAACTTAGGTCAGGAATCTTCTCAAGAATGGTCAAAACTGCAAAATTAACTATCTTTTGATAAGTTCTTTATATAGATATCTTATTGAGAGGGAGTTAGAAATTTTTTAGTTAAATCATCATCAGAAAATAAAATAGTGTTCTCAAATGCAAAAATAACTTCGTTTTGAACAATTTTTTTATCAAAAGGAAAGAAATTTCAAAAATAGATAATTGTTCGAGGGGGAGTTATGAAATTTATAAGTCAAAAACAAGAACTTAACTGCAAAATAACTCAAAAGGTTTGTTGAGAAAAAGTGGTCTAACTTCAAGGGGGAGTTATGAATTTTTTTAATACGAAAGTACTTTTGAGGACTTAAAGTGCAAAAATGATTTTTTTTTAATTTCGTATAGGTGATTCATGATTACGAAAGAAACTTAAGGGAATTAAAATGACAACTTTGCAAAAATAAGTTTCATAGGGATCAAATGGTTTACGAAAGAAACTTGAAGGTCCGAAATGTCAAGTTCAAAAAGATAACTTTCGTAGGTATCAAAAGAGCTTACGTAAGTAACTTGAGGGACTAAAAATGGCAAAATTGGAAAGTCATTGTCGGAATATAAAATAAACAGTTTATACGTAACCTAATCACTTTCGTAAATCAAAAGAAAAGGTTTTGTAAATTCTTTGCATTAAGTTGAGCTTTTGTAACAAAGAAAAACACGATCCAAATCGTTTCATTGATTCTCTGTGATAGAAAAACGTAAGAAAATGTGATCTATTTGTTTTATTTGTGCTTAATTGTTGTTATTGATTGATAAAATAGGTTTCGTACTGGTATGTGCTTAATTAGACATACCTTTTTCCATAAAAAACGGACTTAAATGACCAAAAAACAGACAAAAAACTGCCAATATATGTTTGTTTTGCATTTGTGTTGTGCAGGAAACGGATATTCAGAAAAGGACGAAAAACAAAGCCAAAAACGACAAAACTGAGCACGGAATGAAAAGGTGTGAAAAGACGAAGCAAAATCAAAGCCAAAAAGTCAACAGAAAAATCAAATAGTCAAAGTCAAAGTCAACCCCGACAGAGTCAAAGTCAACTCCGAGAAACTGAAGCAGAAAATACAACTTGAGGGACCACAAATGCCAAATCCCTAAGTTGTTGCAAGGATAAAAAGACTACAAGTGCTGAATTTGCAATTTACTTAAAATACAAGTAGAGGGGGCAAAACTGCCAAACCCTCATACTTGTACCACACAAGGACTGACTTTGTAATGACCATATACAAGTTGAGGGGGCATCTCTGCCAAACCCTCATACTTGTACCACACAAGGACGAATTTTGCAAAACACCAATATGACTTAAGGGGCCAATCATGTGAAAACCAAAACCCTAACCCTAAAACATTTACAACTTTTACCCTTTACCCCCAAATCCCTTCTCACCATTCATCCCTAACCCACTTAACCCAGCTTAAACCAAATTTCCCGCCAAGTGATTATCTTCCCCAAACAACACCCGTTTTATTCCCCCACCTCGAAAAACCCCTGGATAAACATCACCCCCCTCCTCCACTACCTTCCCTTGTCACATGTTGCCATTGCCAAGTTGGCAATCCACACCTTTTTCAATGGTTATGCTCAAATCGATGGCTGAGATGAATTTAAAAGAAGCACAAGTGATATGGAAGGCCAAGATTGAAGCTTTGATTGCTCTCACCAAACAAACACAACAAACACAATGTAAAGAAGATTCAGCTGGCTATAAATACCCAGGCCAAGACACACAAGAAACATCTCTCTTTATCTAGTTTTAGTTCGTCTTTAATTTTCAAGTCTAGCTTTTGTACGAATTTTACTTTGTTAAGCTTATTTTACAAGCATTGTACCAGTTAAAAAGTAATGAAAGTTCTGTTGTTAAGTTACAATTTCCTCAGTTATTAATTCCATTTTCCCTTATTTATACAAATCATCAAAAAGAAAATACAAAAATCTGTCAAAAGGCAAGGAGCATAGCAAATTGTGGATGGCTATGGTTTTAGAGCTCCATGGGGAGCATTAGGTGTGTTTGTGATTGCTGAATTCATACAGGAAGCTTAAGGAGCTTGTAAGTTCCTTTAAGTTCCATTTTATTAAAAATCTACTGTAGCATTGCTTATTTGTGTCTTTTTTTGTGCTTATTTCCCTTGTTTCCTGTAACTTGTGCTTATCTACACTCTCACTTGCATGATAGTTAAATATCCAAGCCCAAACCTCACCAAATCTGCCTAAAACTTGGATTTCTATACATTAAGGGGTGTTTGGCATAATAGCCAAAATGGGTCAGAATGGGTAAGTTAATGGGTTGGGGTCTTTTAGCCAGTTTTAACTAGCAAAATTAAGAGTGTTAAACTGTTTTTAAAAGGTTGTCATTGTTTAAATTTCATTTTTAAAATCTTAAGTAGCTATGGTTTGAATCTGTTGGATTTTAGATTCATAATTTAGCTTATGTGTTTGAATTTTGATTTAATGGTTGTTAGTATGTTTTTAGACCTGTTACATGCCTGTTTAATGCAGTAGAATAACTTAGTCAAGTGTGTATTTGAGTTTGTGTTCTAGTTTAGAATCTGTCATGGTTGTCAAGTTCATTTTTTATTTCAAAAGCCCCATTTTCAGTTTCACATTTAGGTCACTTAAAGTTGTATTTAGCTTATGAAAATTTGAGCATAAGCTCCTTTAGAGTCAAACCCAATCTGTTTCAACTAATTTTTGCATTTAGGGCTTATTATCTAGCTTATTTTTGAACCTGTTTTAGCTTTGTCTTTTTAGAAAAAACACCAAAAGGTAGCCAATCTTTGTGACAGCCACCTTTCTCAGCCCTTTTTTATAGCTTATCTTTGTTTCACTTTTTGTTTTCTTAGCATTTTTAGATAACTACTTGTACAGGCTTTAAGCCCATATAAGCTTTTAAGCCTAAGACTAACTCTAAGTGCTTAAAAATAAGCCCCAAAGAGTGTCCCCTTTGGCTGCCCTGCACAGCTTGTGCACTTGGCTTATTTGGCTTTCCTGGCTTATTGGTTTGATTTCCTTAGCTTATTTTTGTTAATACTTGCTTATTAGGTGTAGTAGATAACTTATTTTTGCTTATTTGCACTTTGCCTTTGCTTATTTGTTTTTAAAAAAAGCCCAAATAGTTAGGATTTTCAGAATTGGTATAAAAACCAAGTCTGCCAACTTATTTGGCTTTTTTCCAGCTTATTTACTTTTAATATCTTGTTTACTTTTCACTTCTAGATAGCCAATAAGCCCAACTTTAAGTACCTATAAGCCTTGAACCCATAGGTTGCCTTTTAATGGCTTAAAAATAAGCCTCAAGTAGCCCCTTTTGTCTGTTTTAGCTAAATTCCACATCAGTAGCTTAATAAGCTCTTTCAAGCTTATTTTTCTTTCTTTTTGCTTAATCCATTATGAATTTGCCTATTGCTTAGTTTAGTTTCATTATTAGCTTACTTGCATCTTTTGTAGCTTTTTCAAAATCCAAAAAAAAGAAAAAAAAATAAGCCTTAAGCTTTCTTAAGCTATTCTGCCAACTTTAAGCCCGTTTTCCAGCTTATTTATAAGCTTTTGTCAAAAGCCTCAGTTGTGTAAAGTGCTTATCTTTTTGGGCTTAACAAGTTTATAAAAAAAAATTGAAAAAAAAAATAAAAGGGGAAGGCCCAAGGACCCGGGTGAGCAAGACTCGAACCCGGGACCTCAAGCCCTCAACCCTTTATAAACTCTACACACACTACCGCTGCGCCCTTGGGTCTTTTCTGTTAGACCCTTGGGTGCTTAGGTATTTAAGTGTGTTTTGGCCCTTTAAGCCAATAAGTTGTTCGAGCTTATTAGATAAGCTGTGCGACCTAGCTCATTTTTCCTAGGACCCTTGTCACCTTAGCTATTTTATGTAAATTTTTCAGATTTTTTTATAAAGTTTTAATATTTTTTATAATTTATTTTCTTTTTAAAGTTTAAAAAATCATAAAAAATAAAATATTAATCAGAAAAATATAAACCTTTTTTAAAAAAATTTCTTTTTTCATATACTTTGTAGGAAAAATATAAAAGTTTCTGTAAGGTTAATTTTTCAAAAAAATTATTTTTAAAGAACGGGTTTTGACCCCGTTCTTGTCTTGACTCGTTTTTGGGTCAAACGACCTCCGTTTTTAGTCTAGTTTTTTTTTAAACTTTATTATTTGTCATTTAGAATCTATTTTAGCTTTTAAATTTGTTTTAGGGTTTAATTTGTAAAATTTAGGTTTTTAGCCCTCGTTTTTCATGCCCGTTTTAGGATTTATGTTATTTAGCTTTCGTTTTTAGGTTTTATTTAATCGTTTTTGTATATTTAATTGGTAGAAATAGAAAACCCGTCATAACTTTGTCCTATTCAAACATCAATAATCAATTCGTCTTTCGATTTTCCATTTAAGCCTCGTTGGGACAAAACGACCCGGGAATCATACTTCAGGCTACATATATATTTTATTTTGGTGAACTTTTGACCATTCCTTGTGTAAAGGTAATTGGTTGAGTGTTTGCTTATATATTATATATATATATTATTGACGAATCATTGAGCCTTAAGGTTTTCAATTTCAGATAACAAAGAGTTGTTCTGGTTAGTGGTTTTGGCACGCGTTATCTTAATTGAATCATACAATTCCTTATAATGCTGCTTAACTTTTGCATTTTCTTCCCTAAAGCATTCATTGAGATAGTGAAGGGCATTAAGCTTTACAGTTAAATCTTTGTTCTGAGAAACTAAGGCCTTAAGGTCAAAAGTGAGATCTGCGTCACTATTTTTCTCTGTTAAGCGAGAGATTTTCTCCTTTAATTCATGAATCGTATTGCCTCGACTTTGAATCTGTTCATTTAGTTTCCCAACATCATGCATGTCAGAAAATCTAGACACATTTAATACAGAATCAGTTGCAGTATAAAACACATCTTTGGACAAGCATTCAGCAAGTAAGTTCTCATTTGTAATGAGAAGGTTTTTCCGTTCAATCTCGCCACTCTTTAAATCTATCTCATTCTGGTCCACCTCGGCTTCCAAATTTTCAAAAACTGCTTTCATTGCCCTAACTTCAGTGACCAGAGATTTTTGAACTCCGTCAAAATGTTCTTTGAGTAGATTGAAAAATGGAATTACTTCGGTTAAGTAACACCGTTTTGTTTGTTCAAAACCCCTTTCCCCTTCAGTTATGCCCGTTGGTGTGATACGCTTTTTACAAGTTTTCTCAAAATCCCAAAATAGTTGAGTAATTACATACAGACCAATATTTACTTGACTTGTAGTTGGAAGCGTTCGAGGGACCAGATGGACCGGTGTATTGGGAGGATACACAGTCGCAGGTGGCAGGACAGGCAGGGGTGGGGCATTGGCCTTTAGCTCTTCGGCCTTTCGTTTTGCTAGATCTAAGGACCAAAATACTTGCTCAGGTGTCAGTTGAGTCTGAGGGGTGAATGTTGCCATAAAATTTTCTTTTGAGTAGTTAGGAGGCGTAATGTTAACCCTCTTTTCCACACAGGCAGAGTCATTCATTTTCACATGCAGTTTATTCCTAGTAGCTTCTGCTAACTCTAGTTCTTCCTCAGACGATGGAACAATTACCGGTACATGATCAGTCTTAAGAAGTTCTTCACCATCATACAGTGCCGGTTGGGCCTTTTTGGCCTGTCTGAGGTGAAAAGGGTTATGGGCACCTAGCGCAGTTTTAGTCCTTTGGTCATACACCTGAGCAGGATTTAACATCATATGGACAGTTTGAATGGATTGATCTTATGAGTAAAGCTTATTCTCAAGTTTATCGTTAAGGTGTTTCAGATTGGAAAAATCAGTCAGGAATTTGGACTCTTTCTGTTTAAACTCATGTTTCAAAGTCGTTACAGTTTCTTCAAATATCTTGTTGTTTTCCATAGTTGAATTAAGTTGCAACTTGACAGAATGAAGTTCCTTTTTAAGATTTTCTTCCTTTTTATTACGATTTTGAATAAGCATACGCATTTGATCATCCATTCGCTGTTCATGTTCAGTTAATTCAAACTTAGCACGTTGCTCATAAATGGTAACTTGTTCCTTGTAGATATTAAGTTCATTGGCTATCGGGTCACGAGGAATGAACGTATCATTATCAGACGATACACATACATTATTTAGAGTGGAAGATGCACAACTTGGTACAACAGAAATATTATTGACCGACAAATATTGTTCATATGGAATAACATTGCTGTTACCCATATAGACACTAGTTGAGTCAATAACATTTGACTGTTGTACTTCATTATGAATCTCATGTTCGTCCTGATTAGTAACACTATGATCAATAGCATTTTCCAGAGTATGTACCTCAGATAAGATTGATGCATTAGATGGACCAGCTTGTGGATTTGCTGACCCGGCTGAGGATAAATTGGCCATAAATATGGTATGAGCAGTCGGTTCATCATTAACATCTGAATCAAAAGCGTCACATTCATCTGCTTGGAAAATATTGTCCTCATTCAGAGCTAAGTCTTGGACTGGTTGATTATCCACATCTGCATCAAAGGTGTTTCCCTGTTCACCAGCCAGAAAGAGTAGTTCCTCTTCATCCAAAACTGCACCATTCTCTTGGGCTTGCATCAGCAGCATTTTGTCCTTGAAATAATCAGAATTCTTTGGACGCTTCGGCTGAGTACAGTTCCTTGCAATATGTTCAACCCCATTACAGTTATAACACTTGACCGGTTTTTCTTGACCTGCATTGGCATTCCCAGCTCTATTATGTGCCCCCCTATTGCCTGCATCACCATTTCCCCGAGCAGCATACCTCTTATTTTGATTCTGATTATGTCGCCCTTGAACATTCTGAATGACAACCCGACCATCTTGAATGGTTGCTTGATTTCTGGTGTTAGAAGAGGTTCGAAGTTGATTGTTCATCTAAGGAAGTGTAGCCCTGAATGATTGGGGAAGAAGTGTCATTTGTTTGGTTAGGCTGTCTAGTATTTCATCAGTTTAGGTGTATCTGGAATCAATATGTGATGTTTCAGGGAATTGTAGATATTGTAGTGAGTGAGGGTTTGTTGATGAAGAAGGATATTGATGAGACTGGACATGTGATGATTGGGCATGAGGTTGGACCGTTGACACAAATGCAAGTTGATCATTTGTAGCAGGAATGATTCTTTCAATAATCAGTCGATCTTGTGCAACATGCTTCTCATGTTGTTTTAAGTATGCATACAGCTGTTCGTGATTTGTCTCTTTCAGACCTTTGTTGAGTTTAACGGCTGTGACGAACCTATCCCATTCAGGTGACATATTGTTTACAAACTTGGAGTTCAATTGAATGTTAGGCATTGTCATTCTGATATTCCTCATGTCGTTGACCAGCTTGTGAAAGCGAACATAGTACTCATTGATGTTTTCACCTGGAAGCATCTTGAACCTCTCAAACTCATCGTACAACTGAGATTCTTTGTCTTCTTTTGTGAGCTCAGAACCTGCAAGAAGCATTTTGACGTTGTCCCAAATTGCTTTTGCTTCAATGTTGTGATTGATGAGCTTGTAGATATCTTTGGGTAATCCTTGAAGCACAATATTGGTGGCACGGACATCTGCATCGTATCGTTTCTTCTCCGTGTCACTGAGATCCTCATATGTACGAGGCCTTTCTGGTCCAAGAAGGACACCTCCCTCAGGGGTAGTTCCGAGTGCATCCCTTGTGGTTCCAAGCTCAAATGGTCCTTGATCAATCGACTAAAGAATTTGCAATCCATTTTCCTTTCCCCTACAGTACAATCGGATTCGTTGTGACCATGATTCGTAATCAGTCCTATCGAGCATAGGAGGGCGGGTATCGGAACCGACCGCTTGAATATCATCTAAATTACTGGACATGGTTGATTACTTGTATTATGATAAAATTTGGATAGGTACAATGATTAGTGATTGTATGTTAAAAGTGGTGATTGTTTGTTGGATTGGGTGATATGTTGTTTGATTATGATTTGGTTTGGTTGAAATAAGTTAACGTAATGAAGATAATGAAACTTAGGCAAAACGCAGTGAAGAATGAAATTTTGCCAGAGTTACTTTCTATCAAAACGCAATATGGTCTTCAAGCAAAACGCAGTGATAACTTGAAGCAAAACGCAATGAGGTCTTGAAGCAAAACGCAGTGAGGTCTTCAAGCAAAACGCAGTGAGGTCTTCAAGCAAAACGCAATGGATGTCTTGAAGCAAAACGCAGTGAGGTCTTGAAGCAAAACGCAGTGAGGTCTTGAAGCAAAACGCAGTGAGATCTTCAAGCAAAACGCAGTGAGGTCTTCAAGTAGGCAAAACGCAACCTTCAATAACCAAAACGCAGTGACCAAAACGCAACCCCAAATACGACAAAACGCAGTACTGTTGTACTATACAAACGCAACCAAGAATGTCTCAGAGAGGCAAAACGCAGTGAAGAAAAATACGAACTTTTTCACCTAAAAACACCTAAAAATCACCCTTTTGAACGTTTTTGCTTGGTTTCTTTTGTACAACTTGATCCTAGAAGGTTATAACAACTATAAAAACACTAACTTTAACATCACAAACGTGAGAATCAAAGAGTGTCAAGAAAAAGACCATAAACCTTCAAAAACCAAACTTTTGATCTAAACTAACCAAGAAAACGCACACACAATCTATCTAATCATCCCATGGGCTCTGATACCAATTGTAGTATATTGGATATCACAATACAAGCTTAGGAATGATGGGTTGGCCAAATTTCTAGAGAGAGAAAGTGACTAGTCTAGTGAGAGAAAACACCTTTAAGTGTGTGTATTATCAAATGAACAACCAACCCCTTCCCATGGCTGGAAAGGGGTATTTATACAAGAGTTTAGATGCCCCAAAGGGCTATGGTATGGGCTTACAAGTGGGTAAAAGACCCGGCCCAGTACCATGAGTCATACGCTTACTATTAAACTACAAGCTATGCTATTCTAAACAATACACGGGGTGACCGAGTCTTTTTCTTAAACCTAACAAATACACACCACTATGAACAGTTAAGATCGTTAATGGATTACAAAGGCCTGGACTCTTAAGAAATCAGTTACAATCAGTTACAAGTTGTTATAGGAAAGATTGGGAGAGAAGGGTGTTTACACACAAAATGATTAGCTAACTATGAGAAATGTTATCTAAGGGGTATTTATACAGGAATGGAACGTAGAGTTGGTTGTTGGGTTGACTTATGTTAACTCCAACTTTGACATGTATCACTCCATCCCGCTTAAAATTATGCTTGTCCTCAAGCATCAAGCCATTCCCTGAACATACACAATGAACTGATCAACCCCGTGAATAACATAATAAACTATCAACCCTTTCCATTCCCAAGTATCCAAAAGGCAAAACTCGTATCTTTATCAGCATCTAGTGGTTCAGGTACTAGTTATTGTACGAAATTAATAGCGGGAACTTCAATGTCCACTTGGACAGGTACTTTAGTGCCATTGTTTACTTTTGTTGTCTGATCATTTTGAACACCGTCCACTTATTGAGATCTTTAAATACCATCTTCTGTTTCAGCCTGCTTCTTTTCTTCAGCGTTCAACTCCCAATTTTCATACCTCAAGTTGCTATAACTTTTCCCACTGAAATCAGAGACCCGTTTCTCGTTTGGATCAAATGCTTCAGCAATTGTTTTCCTTATCACTGGCGTAATAACACTAAATACATATACTTGTTTTCCCCTTGGGTCGAACAACTCTCTGATCGTAACCCTTATAGCCTCCTTTTGGGTAAGTGGACACCTATAAGGTATGGTTTGAATAGGTAATGTGCCTTCCTTCAGTGGTAATCTATGATTAAAATTTCTTTCAAGATGTAATGTTGTAGGAATTGTAAACACCCCCTCATACTTGTTAAACAACATAGAGATTTCACTAGGCATTCTCACTCTTATCCATCCTACTTTACACTGTCTCAAATCACCAATACCAACTCGATTAAAACATGGCGACAATGGTTGATCCACAATCATTCTATTGTTTCCCTTACCTCCTCCTACCATGCCTCTCGCTCCCATATTAACAACTAAACCCTTCCCATGATCAATTGATTTCGACCCCCTTTAGTTAATTCAAGACTCTTTAAATTCAACACATCGACGGTTTTAACATCACTGGCCACTTCTTTCTCTAAATTCATTCCTACATCAGCAGTTGCGATCTTATTGGCATTGAAACTTGATGCTAACTTCTGATCATTAAACAACCGGTTCCACATAGACTTGATATTCGATTCAGGATTGGTATTACATACATCAAACCCATTAGCATCCTTGGTACAACCTTTCTCTTTATCTATCAGACCTTTAACATTCTTTAAATCACAACATCTTCCAAACAAACAAACACCCTTTTGTATACCACCCTCATTTGGACAGATTATATTTTCATTAGTGCCAACAATAGTAGGTAAGGAACACGACAAGGTTTCTGTAATTGCCACAACTGTTTGAATCTCTAAACCAACATCTAACCTTTTGTGAAAGCTTAAAGACTCGCATTCTGTTCGTTAAGCATACTCATTCACAAACTTGCCAAGAACAATATCACTTGCAACCTGATTGTTATTCTCCTTCTATCTTCCTTTTGCTCCACACTACACTCTTTTATGATGTCTAGTGGTTTGTTGAAGTTACTGGTCCAGTCTCCATTGCTGGAATTCATCATAACATCACATTCATTAACCAAGGAGCTCACATTGATTTCATTCCTCTCACGACTATTTGCACCATCAATAACCTCACCATTACAAATCAAACTACTCAAATCACAATATTCCACTATTGCGTTTTCATCATCCATTCCCCTTACCCTCAACTCGATTTCTTTACAAACGTCATCAATAACCATCACACAATCGCTATCTTTTTCGATTCTACTTGAATCACCAATAATTTCGTCAAAAAGTTTATCAAAACCATCCAACCCAATGTGTTCATTCTCCTTGCTTTTGACACCACAATCGCCATCTCTTTCCATTTCCACATTATTTTCACCCCTTCTTTTGAATCATCAAACTTTAAAGAATAGAACAACGGTGGTTTAGAGTTCTTTATCATAGATTTGTAGGTTGTTTCTTGCAAATTAGCCCAACCATAAGCATCCAAAAGAGTTCTTGGCTTAAAAACACTAACCCCTTTTTCAATTTCGGGTGGCAACTCACAAATGAAAAGATCAACTAAATACCATTCTTCAAAACCACTCTTGCTAAATGAAGAACTAAATGAGTCAAAATACGCTTTAACTGTGTCATATTTTGTTAAAAGTTTGTTCACCGGCATTTCCTCAAACACTTTATGCACATCTTTTTTTTCCTTAGTTTTCACCTCATTATGTAATTCCCCGAGTTCGGTTAGCAAATTATTTAATGCCTCTTTGAAAGACCCCTATGTTACAATGTCTGAGGTGATACCTTCATCCCTTGAGATTGTGGTACCTTTATATATTTAAAACAAACTTCGCCAAAAACCACAACTTTATCGGAAACTCAACAACTCACTGAAAATAACGATAATGATCGGAGTCAATAACGGAGTTACCAGGATGGCAGCTTTGATACCACTTGATACATACCACGTTAAGATCGTTAATGGATTACAAAGGCTTGGACTCTCAAGAAGATAGGAAATAGGGTGTCGAAAGCTTATTTGTATTATTAATGGTGGAATTGTAACAGATATCAGTTACAATCAGTTATAAGTTGTTACAGGAAATATTGGGAGAGAAGGGTGTTTACACACAAAATGATTAGCTAACTATGAGAAATGATATCTAAGGGGTATTTATACAGGAATGGTTGTTGGGTTGACTTATATTGACTCCAACTTTGACACGTATCATTGTGGCACCGTTTTTGGTCCAATTAATGCGTACAATCATTGGGAAAGTTTTGTTGTTGAGTTATTCGCCACATCGGCTCATTCAATTCGATACACACATTTGTTAAACTAATCAATCGGGTGATGAAGTTTTGTTTTTGGATTAATTACCTATGGTGGATCTCAACATGTTTTGAGTCTTGTGTTTGACTACACAAACATCCTACGGTTGATAAATCGAGCATAGTATGATGGGGCCTTGGTCAGAATTATATTTCCTCTACAAAGTTGGTGAAGTGATAAACATGCAAACTATTGTGCTAGTGATAAGACATGATATATGATGGTATTATTTAATTTTTTGTGATCACTGTTAAAGTCGAGTGTTTTGGGTTATTTGTGATTACTCAATACGGAGATGTGTTTAAATTCTAATTTGTCTCTAACACATCCTCCTCAGCACATGTGGTTCTACTAGCTGAAAACTCGACTTCTCGAGGCCAAGACATGCGTTCTTCCCCTCACACACGCTCGAATTTGTGACCCTTTAAGCCTTAAGTTTGTCGAAATTTTAGTAGAGGTTTTTGCAAGTGGGGGAATACCTGTAAGTTTGTGTTGGAATATGTACACGATAAATAATATATGTTCGGAATATTTATTCGAGCCTATGAGGACGCACGCGTTAATACGTAAAACAACGATTAATATATTAAAGTAATATATTATTAGTGATTTAATAAACGATTATTATATATTAGTTAGATGTTTAAATGTTAAACATAAAGGACTAATATGCAAAACCGGGAAAAGAAAATTTGTGGTTTGCCTCCCTCTTTTCTCTAGTCGGCCGAACACCCCTTCCCAAAGGAGGTGGGATTGCTTGGCTTGCAAGCCAAGTAATAAGGGCTATTAAGGAGGCATTGGGTTCATTATTTGTTAATGCTTCAAAATCAATAACCCTAAATCTCACCTTGCGCTGATCCTAAAACACAAAAAGGGTTTTGGTTTGTCTCCTTGGTCGTGCGATCAAACGAACACCCCTAAGGGTTTTGTTTTCTCGATCGACTACCACCACCAAGGTGGTTTTGTTCGTGTGTTGATTGAATCAAGAACGAATGTGATCGTTTGCTAATCACTACTAGTACTAGCATACCTCGTTGTTTGCTAAGAACGTATTGTGTGTGTAAACTTAGAGGGGTCATACTTTGATCCTAGTGGCTTCGTGTGGTGTTATACATACGCGTATATTGAAGATTGTGTAATGTTTATTGCTAAAAGGTACACATCTCTAATATTGATAATTATAAGTTCTATACGTGTTTACTATCCGTTGCGTACTCGTGTTTAATGGTTAAAAGATTTAAAAACCCAACAGTGGCACCACGAGACATCATGTAGAATTTGTAGTTACAAAGTAATAAAATTTGACAAACTAGAGTTCTTGATTAATTTTTAAGCACTTTGGGCGTTTTTAAGTAATAAAGATTCGATCTTTAATAAAATTAATTAGACGAAACCTAGGTTGTATGAAATTTTATGTGATTAAAATCGATAATTTAATTGTTAATTTATCGTTTTTATGTTTAAATTAATTGTTAATTTGTTATCCATGATAAACACATGCAAGTTTGTCATGGATTGATATTTGATATTTAATCTTGTTAATCTTGTTAATTGATAATTGTTATTTATGCAAACATGATGATCTTTAATATACATAGACATTAAAATTGTTATGGTAAGATCCATAATTCAAAAGCTAGGAAAGACCTTAGCTATGTCTTAATAGGACCTAAAGTTGTTAAATTTTTATGTGTTATGTGGTATATATTTGTATATGCCTTACGTAATTGATTATATCGATGTATGTGGCCGGAGTCATTGGACAAAGGAGCCTTATATAAATATATACATTGTATAATTATTAGATAATTATGATCATAATTTATGTTTGCATCTCTTAATTGTTAAGTGATTAAATAAATGTTATTTGTTTTAGTTTATTGTTTATATTGTTTTATTTTAAGTTTTTGACTTGTAAAAAAATAAAAGGGGTTTTCGAAAAACAAAATATAAACATGACTAATATATATGAAATAAGATTTATTATGGACTATTAATTTAAGTCATGTGTCAAAGTGGGTTCGGCTTACATCCGATAATCATGGCCTTCGGGTTTCTCACGACGAGACTTATAGATTAATAGTTTATGATGTATTTTTTAATTAAAGATTTTTTTTATCAATGATGTAATTTGAAAAAGTACTATTTAGTTGCAAGGATAAGGTTCAGGGAGACTCATCAAGACTTCGGTCTTGTAGATACCATTATCCTATAATACCGGACTACATTGTAGTTTCCTTACCTTGTATACTATTTAAGAAGTCGCGAATGGTCTAGGGTTTGAATGATATTTAATCATTCTTTAATCTTTTCTCGTGATAAATAAGAAATCTTTATATTTAAAAATACGTTGAATCGTCAATTTTAAAGGTAACACTATTTATACATAAGATGTATAGATAATAAGTGATACCATAATAAATAATTTAATTGAGTAAAATGTTTATTAAAATTTATGATACGAAGATGTATGAATGCTTCTTCGTACATATTTGTCATGACAAATTTATACCCTTTTTGAATAAGTTATTGCCATCCAATTTGTAAGAACATTTGCAGTTGCCTTTTACTATGCATGAGACGTATGTAGATTGCAATCCCAAGGTGATTATACACTTTTTCTTGAGACGTTAGTGTTACATAATCAGAGGTCTTGATTGGACGACTTAATCAGTTTAGTGGTGAGACCTTAAACTCAAGGCATAGATGGGATGAAACATGCTTACTAGAATATTATTGTAATAAAGTCAGTCTCATAAGGTTCTAGGAATTGCACTGGTGGCAATTATTGATCGTCGATTACCTTTTGAAAACACCATTACTAGCAAATCAACTGATGTAATGGTGGTATGTCAAGTTGGTTCAAAGCCTTTAGAAAATTAATTGTTTATATGATTAAACATGGGTAGTTAATTTTCTTCAAGGAGTATTATCGAAAGTACTAATACTTGAACTTTTTATGTTTTGTAGATGGCACAACATGTTCAAAACATAAACCATTCGGCTTTCAGGCCGATGTTTGAAAGAGAAGAACTTTCTGGTACTAATTTCAATAACTGGTTTCGTCAACTTAAGTTAGTCTTGAGAGTTGAAAAGAAAATGTATGTCATTAAACAGCCGTTACCCGTGGCTCTTGCTGCTGATTCTGAAGCCCAAGTGTTGGCGCAATGAAATGCAATTTATGATGCATATAATGAGGTTGCTTGTCTTATCCTTTGGAGTATGATCCCTGAGCTTCATAGACAATTTGAAAACTCTTCACCATATGACATGATATAGGAGCTTAAATCTATGTTTGAGATACAATCTGGAGTGGAGAGGTTTGACCTAATCCAAACTTTCCATGCTTGCAAACAAGAGGATGGTAAACCAGTTGGAGCCTATGTCCTTAAGATGAAAGGAAATTTGGAACAACTGGAACGTCTTGGTTATGTGCTACCACAAGATATTAGTGTTGGTTTAATCTTGAATGGCCTCACTAGTGATTTTGCTGGTTTTATAAGAAATTACAATATGTATAACATGAGGAAGACAATAGGTGAACTACATGCTATGCTTATTGAGTATGAAAAAGATTTACCTAAGAAGGCTGAAACACCACTAGTAATGGCGATTGAAAGTGGTAAAATCCAAAAAGCCAATAAGAAATCGCTTAATGCTAAAGGGAAGGGTAAAGCAAAAGGCAAGGGAAAGGATAAACTACTTTATATCCCTAATCCTAAAAACCCTAAACCTTCTGCTAAAGAGCACCTAGCTAAGGATGACACCTGCTACCACTGCAAAGAGGTAGGTTATTGGAAGAGGAATTGTCATGTTTATCTTGCTGAGTTGTTAAAGAAAAAGAAGCAAGTTGGCTCTACCAGTTCTTCATAATATAATTATTTTCTTTCCCTAATAAATCCTGGGTGTATGACACTGGTTGTGGTACTCACATTTGTAACACAAAACAGGGTCTTTGAGGAGAAAGGAAGCTGAAACAAGGAGCTCTTTACTTGTACGTGGGCGATGGTGTTCGTGCACAAGTGGAAGCTATTAAAATTATGACTTAGTTTTACCTAATGGCCTAGTGATTTGTTTAGACAATTGTCATTATGCACCTACTATAACTAGAGGTGTTGTTTCAGTTTCTCATTTGGTAGACAATGGATTTATTCAATGTTTTACGGATTATGGAATTTCAGTTTCTAAGAATGATGTTCTTTATTTTAATGCTATTCCACGTTATGGTATTTATGAAATTGATATGCATAATCTTGTACCAAATGTTAATTCTATTTATAATGTTAGCAATAAAAAAATCAAGCATAACTTGGACTCTACTTATCTATGGCACTGTCATCTTGCTCATATAAGCAAGAAACATATTAAAAAGCTGCAACATGGTGGGCTTTTAAAGTCAACAGATGATGAATCTTTTAATTAATGCGTATCTTGTTTATCAGACAAGATGACAAGAAAACCCTTTTCGCATCGTACTGAAAGGGCAAGTGATCTTCTTGGAATTATACATATTGACGTATGTGGTCCAATTAGACATATATCAAGACAAGGTGCTAGCTACTTTATTACATTCACGGATGATTATAGTCGTTATGGTTATGTTTATTTACTTAAATATAAACATGAAGTTTTTGAAACATTCAAGGTGTTTAAGAATGAAGTGGAAAATCAACTCGGGAAGACAATCAAGGCTCTTCGATCAGATCAAGGTGGCGAATACATAAGCTAAGAGTTTAAAGATTATCTAAAAGCTTGTGGAATTGTTCAATAGCTTACTTTTGTAATCTTATTGGGATTATGCACTAGAGTCTACAACACGCATTCTCAATATGGTTCCAACTAAGAATGTTGCTAAGACACCATATGAACTATGGTATGGAAAAGTTCCAAACTTATATTACTTAAAGGTCTGGGGATGTGAGGCACTTGTGAAGAAGGATACGCCTGACAAACTCCAACAAAGATCTGTTAAGTGTATCTTTATAGGATACCCAAAGGAAAC
>BQNB010046937.1:0-16979 GCA_026074375.1 Tanacetum coccineum | reverse complement strand
GAGATATTTAATTTTTAAAAAAAAGTGGAAAGTGAGTATTTATTATTTTGATGAAAAAATGAGTGGCTATAATTGGTTAATTGAGTCAATGCTAAAATTTAGGTCTATGTTGAACTTTTGCCTGTCCACCCCGGCTATTTTACGCTGGTATTGTTAAAGACAAGTTTGCCAAGTATGCATATTTTCAAATGCTTTTGAACCAAAAACTGACAGGACCTTGTAAATGCTAAGTAATAAGCAACTCTGTATAACTATAAACATATTAGCACCTACATAGCGACTAGATTTATAACGGCAAATAATTACAGTTGTGATATTGTGATTATATCTTTTATGTAGTTAAATGAAGTTTTTTCCACAATTTATCTTGTCCTCGTCTTACCTAAAAGTTTTTCTAATAATAATTTAACCTTAACTGAGTCACTTTTTTTTTATTTTCTATTTTTACAAAAACACACAATAAGAAAAATGATTAAAAAAAATGCTTGGTGATTGTCATGCATAAATGAGAGTTGTTAAATTCCTTATTAACTGGAAAAAAAGTTTTAAAATGTTGTAAAACATCAAGCTTTAAAATTAAAACTTTCGAAAAAAATGTTGTCGATGGTCATTAGAAATATGAATTGATGGTCGAAGTCAAAATTAATTTATAAAAATGTTACAATATAAAGAGATCGGTCATTTATATAAATTGTATTTTAAGCAGAGGGGTACATTATCATTTCCATAGTTCTTTGGCTTGAGAAGCAAAAATATTCTCTTTATTTGTAGTAAGGATAATACATCTAATTGCAAAAATTTGCGTAATTCACTTATGTTTCTTGTTAAAAAAAAGACGATGAATTAGTTACACATCGAAATAACAACTAGTACTTTACTTTTGCGGTTCTTTATGAGTCCTTAATTTGTAATGTCATTGCAACTTATATTAATATCTGCCCTTGTGTCGTATTGTTAGACTAGATGCTTTAAAATTGAAGAGGTACATGTATTGCTTGAGAAGTTTCAAAACCAAAAGCAAAAGTGAATCCGTTTAATTTTAGAGGTACACGTTTCGAATCAATAATAAGGCAAAAGCAAAAGTAGTCCCTTGTATTAGAGAGATGCACGTTTGGAACCAACACTCACAAAGCCTTTTTAGGTTGTTACTATTAGGGGATGTTTCGGTAGCTTAATTACTGATTTTATGGATTAATTTAAAATGAAAAATGTTATAAACGCATAAAATTTATAAATGATTTTCACACAATGATGTCTAATAATTTGTTACAAAGAGGGTGTTTGGCATTACGTTTTCAAACAAATTATTTGATTATTGCGTTTCGAAAACGCAAATAAGCTGCATTTAGTGTTTGGGAAACACAAGTTGATAATTGATTATCCACGTTTCGAGGAGTCCAAAACACAGTTTTGAAAAAGCACTCAGGTACATGCTTTTTGCAAACGCAACTTTCATCTTGTTATCAATTTACCATATTGTCCTTAACCTATTTGTTTTATCTCATGCCTGTTAGGTGTAGTCATTCGATATGTGTTTTCTATTATAAAGAAATAGTACATATTCAATGCGAGGAATCTTCCCCTGAGCAGAGGGAGCACAGCGAAACATAAAAGATCAGAAACTAGGACACGCGACGATGTTGTAAATTGGATCAGTGTAGGCAACCGATCCAGGAAAACCTTCCAAGCAAAAACATTTATTTTTATTGGAACATATTTAACCCATCGAGTAGCAGTAGGGGCTTTCGGCAAGAAACATTCATCAAGAAGAATGCGAACATCTTTGACCCGAAAAACACCTTCCCCATTTAAATCCCACACCCATCATCCTCCATATCGACAACAATGTACCCTTCAATATAGTTTGAAGAAGTAGCAAATTGAAAGATTCACACCCCACCTCTAACAGAACGACCAAAGAGAAGAGGTACCATATAATTGCAGTTTATTCAGCCACCCGTAACAATCATTATTAATCTCCAAAGCAAAAATTCGTGGAAACATCACCCGAAGTTTGATGTCACCAATCCAAACTTCATGTCGCAAAACTGTGTGCGTAAACCATTACCCACACGAATATAACAGTGAGAAATCAGGTCCACACCACGATCTTTAAGCATATGCACCTCCCGAATAATGGATTTCCAAGTCGAGTAACGAAACAAAGATAATTTATATAATGAGGAGCCATGCATAGACATGATGAGACGACACCATAATGAATTATCCCGTGAATAAGCATCTCCAAAACCCATTTGAAAAATGAGCGCCCTATTTAAAGCATACAAACTTGAGACACCTAAACTCCATACTCTTGGACGCAAGAACCTTGGCCCATTTTGATCCACACTATTTTCCTCTCGACTCATTGAATACCCTTGAAAAAAATCTTCTTCTACGTATGGACTCCATCGTTTGTAACCCCCCGACTTAGAACCTTATAGATTGGACATATTATAAATAGGTGTCCGACCCAAGAACCGATTTTTTTTTCTTTAATAAGAGGAAGCCCTTCCTCCAACAGATTAAAGTATTAAGTCCAATTAATAGACGAGCCTAAAGTTACAATTAGGTGATGTATCGGAGATTTTAATTACTGATTTTATGAATTATTTAAAATGAAAATGTTATAAACGCATAAAACTATAAAATGATTTTTCACCACCACAATGATGCTAATAATTTTGTTTACAAAGAGGGTGTATTGGCATTATGATTTCAAACAAACTTATTTTGATTATTGCTTATCAAAACGCAAATAAGCTATTCAGAGTTTTGGCAAAGACAGAGTTGAATATTGATTATCCACGTTTCGAGGAGTCCAAAACACAGTTTTGGAAAAGCACCCAGGTACATGCTTTATGCAAATGCAACTTTCCTCTTGTTATCAATTTACCATATTGTCCCTAACCTATTTGTTTTATCTCATGCCTGTTAGGTGTAGTCATTCGATATGTGTTTTCTATTAAGAAATAGTACATATTTATTCAAATATGCAATAATTATTTAATAAAATATAACATACGGATTACTTATAACAGCTTTATAACCGGTATACAAATTGTTAACATTCATTATCTTCACAAATAGGTTTATACATCTTCAAAGAAACAAAAAAATGAATAAAAAAATTATAAAACTAAATAATGTATAAGAATGCTCTTTATGGTCATTTTACATGTTCCGTCATAAGTAATTTGATTAGCCAAACACTTTAAAAACTGATTATCTGATTATTGCGATATCAAACAGCATAATCAAATCTAAACACTATATTTCATAATCACGTTTTGTAACAGCTGATCATTTGATTATTGCTTCATCTCCGTTATAGGCATTATTATGTAGCATCATAAGCATCTCCTTGCTGATTTCAATTTTAAATTTGGTTTTTGTTTCAGCAAGATTTGGGTTGGCAAGGCACGGTGTGGTATGGGTTCCATTTAGATCAGGTGTTGCCATCATGATTTCGTCAAACGGTTTCCTGAGAATAAGCACATATGATCATTAGGATGTGCTCTCATGGGGCAGAACAAATAAAACAAAACTGAAAACCAAATTCGAAATACTAGTACTGTATCAGATAACCAATACGCCATATCCTATTGATCAGTATATGTCGCATAGGTCTGTTGAATAGCAGTACGCCGTATTGAGTTTACAGAATACGCCAAATCATTTTGGGGAACAGATACGCCGTTTAGACTGTAAAAACAATACGCTGTCCTGAGTAGAAGTTTAGATACGCCGCATCCAACTGGTGGATACGCCGTATTAGGTGATCAATCAGAACAGAATACTTTTTAGAACACAATTAAATAATGTGATATATTAAACACACAATGAAACTAAACAATTAGCAATCAGGATTAATTTAATTTTACACTAAACAAGTTAAAGGTTAAAAACACTAAAAATAATAAAGATTAAACAATTCACTCCCCGGCAACGACACCAAAAATTTGATGTGTCGTCGTGTGGTGTATAATTATTGATTATCAAGTTTTACATTTATATTTAGCCGACAAACCTAAAGATAACACTTTAACAGGCAGTGTACCCGGTCAAGATGTAGCTTCGCGGTAAGTAGGGTGTCGAACACTAAAAGCGAATGTTAACCTAATATTCTATCAGTATTTTAGTCTATCTAGATTAGTCTAATTACTTGTTAAACCTATGCTATATATATTTACTAGTGGTAAATGGGGGGTTTTCAGCCTGAGAGACTGACACAGGTTTAGTGGTGACAATGATTAATTCAAAACACAATAAACACTAAAGCAAATAATCACAAGATAAAGAAGCGGTACAAGCCAAATAATAGAAAACTGTATTAACCATGTTAAATCCGATTAAATGTTGATTTGTTTGTTTAGTGCAATGGCTACTTATCTCGAGGCGGCATATCATTCTTAAGACTTAGGCGGTTCTTCTTCCTAAGACCTAGATACGAACAATCCTGTCACGATTAACGCATCCGCATAAAGCATCCATTAGTCTAATTATAATCTATCATAGGGAATTAAAGCAGTGGTGATCCTGTTAATACCCTAGCCCATCGGGACTTTACCCACTTATTGCTTGATGTTGTTTTATACACCGGTAGTCCACCACCAAAATCAATACCAATTAATTAAGAACAATACTGGTTGAACAATTATCGGGTCACCTGCCGGTCTAACTAAGCTCATAATCAAAGGGTAAGGACAGGGTGTCATTTGTAATCCTATTGGTCTGGGCATACAAGACACAACATGAAGAGCTATCCCGGCATCTAGATTACTGGTTAAGTCTCACTAGACTCAGTTGAATGATAGGTCGCATGTACAAGCACATAAACAAGTATAAGACGATAAACATAATTAAACAACAACGATAAATTAAGCAAGCCTGATTAAAACAAACCAAACATTATAATCTTCATTAACATCCCAAGGGTATTAGTCCACAATCATTGTAATGTTACAAACGTGATCAAACAATTAAAAACCGAATGATTAAGAAAGTAAGAATTACACGATGTCTTCTATGGAATTGTGGTTGGTGCTTGACCTTGGCTGCTTCTAATAGCCTGGAAAATTTAACTTCAGAGTGTATGGTGTGTAGAATATAATTGTTGCACACTGAAACTCGTATTTGAGTCTTGTATTTATAGTGTCTAAAAATCGCCTGGATACGTCGTATGGAGAGGTGTGCATACGGCGTATAGGGTTAATTTCCTTGGAGTCCGCGATAAGATCAAATCAATTAAGGATAATTACCATCAATCACATTAAATGAATATCTTTGACTGATTACCAGCTATGCATTCGGCGTATAGGTGAGTAATGGATACGCCAGATCGGGAATTGATCATTACGCGTTTCATGTGATGAGCTGGCGCTGATACGCCATATCTTCTTTGCTGGATACGCCGTATCTTCTTTGCTGGATACGCCGTATAGTAGCAGATAACAGTTTTCTTCTAATGTCTTCGTTTTAGCTCCTGAATTGCGCCTTTTAGCTTCGTCTTCACAAGTTACTCCAGAATTACTTCATTAATAAACTTTAAGCAATTAAGTACCAATATCTTGCAATAATTGTATAAAAGTGGGTAAAATGTATGGGATAAATGATGGTAAAATATGACGTTATTTGATGATAAAAATATCCCCCCATTTGAATCATACTTGTCCTCAAGTAGACTTTAAAAAGATTTTGAAAATGTATCCCAACCGAGGTTAAGGATTTTTCCGTTTAAGCACTTTTTTGTTCTAATCACCTGTACAAAACCAAGCTCCTCACAAAATATGAAAATGAAAACACTCAGATCACTCAACTAATCTAGGGTGTAACATTTTAGTGGTATGCTCATTTGCTCGGTCGTGATTAGCTTCGTATCATAGGCTTGGCAAGGATACACATCTCAACCTCAAAAGCTAAGGAGTAACAAGTCAAAAGGTAAATTGGGTATTTATTAATAGGGTCGGGGTTGATCATTATTTTTAGGATGAAGAATGATATAGGGTGTGGAGCTTCTGACTTTCACCAAAGGTCGTCGTCAAACAAGGCAGCTGAGACATGCATACATGGCCGTAACGACGGAATAGACATCCATGCTCGTACACATCCTCATTCGAGTAGATCCTAAGGTTAGTTATCAGGAAAGGGAAGTAAAATGGTTGTTCAGTAAAATATACAAAACAAATAGATTAAAGCCAACAAATATGGTGTGGTTGCTAGTAACTTTCCCGACCATTCCATGACAAAGACTTGAACATATAAACAAACGCCTCGATCATAGAAATGACAAAGACAACCTAAGTTGGCGTTCCCATAACGGTCAACTTCCCTTACATCCCAAACTTTACGTACTTTACAAATCAAGTGGTGATATCGACCACTTTTTACAACACTTTACATCGTCGATTTTTGCACGTATCAACGAATAATCGATCATTTCAACTAATTTATCGGTATAAGCTCAATGAACCGACTATCTTTCTTTCTCTTTTTTTTCTCTTTTTTTTCTCTTTTTTTTGCCAATACATCATAAATCTCGGTGTAATTTCACCGTCTTCACTGTCATCATTTGTTCGGCTAATTTTACTTTGAACTTTTCTTCTTCGGACATAATACATAATTGCGAAAGTAGCAAAATACACGAGCTACAAACATTCCTATTGCATTGTGCAATTTTCCTGACCATTACAAGGATAGAGAAATTTGACTACGACGCAGGAACTACAAAACTTTACACGAAAGCAACTAGCAACATTGATTAAAATAGGCTTTAATCTACACGGTAGGCTAAGGTGTAAAGGTGAAACTAAACAATTTTAATTGGTGTCAAATTTCAACTATCACATATTTCTGGAATAGTCTATTCAGGAATTCCTAAAAATCCCCTTTCGGTCGTTCCATGATACATAATAGAAGAAAGTGAATGGATAGGCTCTGCAGGTTGTTCTAGGGGTATCATACTCTAAAAGTGAGAGTAAGCAAAGGGTTACACGAGGGTTAACTAACCAGTGTAGTTAGTTAATATTACGACATGTATGCTTTTTGGTTTAATCCTAGAAATCTACCAGTTAAGCATGTTACTCCATCTAAATCCATAGTACTCATCATGGAGGTCTCGAGTGATATACCACGCCAAGTTTTAAAGTCCACTACATCACCGGCACACTCATATTTTTGTGGAATTTTAGTAAGCAATTGGAAACGATAGACTCAATTCTCACAAATAGACATTAAGGGTAATAATGCGTTAGGCAATGTAACTAGTGATTTTTCACAAAAAAGTATGCTTGAAATTTTTTTAAATTTGATCCATTTTTAAGCATTTTTAAGCATGTAGCATTTTATTTGTGAAAATAAGGACAAGTATGTTCTAATTCTCCATCCCCCCACTTAAATTATACAACGTCCTCGTTGTATTGATAAAACAATTAAATAATAAAGGAAATAGAATTAGAACGAGAAAACTTCCCTAATAGTTTGCTCCGGATGGTTCTCCATTTTGAGTATTTGAGCAAAAAGAGTGTTGACGAGGGCTTCAAAATGCCCAAGAGAGGTCAACACGTGGCATTTTCAGATTATACCATTAAGTCGAATTCGTTTTAGCAAGGTCCTGCATAAAAATTAGAAGACATTCATGCAATTCGTACTTCCGCTATCCTATAATACAGGCAAACAATTAAACACACAACTATACAGGTTACAATACGCCATATCCCAAACCCTAGGATACACCGTATGTAATCCTGTGAAAATAATTAAATGCTGGAAATTAAATACTGGAAATTAAATACTAGAATTTAAATATACTGATAACGTCCAGACATGTATACGCCATATCTTAAGGGGTTCGATACGCCGTATGTCATGTCTGGGAAGACAGACTCAACAAAAAATTAAATTTCAAACAATTTAAATGCGACAAACAATTAAAAACAACCGGGTTGTCTCCCGGGAAGCACTTTTGTTTCAGCCGGTCGTTAAGTTCTACCTTTTTTTTATTATTGACACATTCGTCACTTTTTCGTCAACCAACCATTGATCTTTATCCATTCGTCTAATTCTTCATCGAACTTTCTTGTCATTCTTTGCAGTCTTCTACTGATCTTGTGCGCCCATGCCTTACGATCTCTTGCATAGTGCATTAATTCATCATTGGTGATGACCAATTTGTGATCCATGATCTTTTCTTGGAAAATCTTGGTTGGATTGGTCTCCTCAGATTTCATATGCATCCATTCATCATGAGGATTGTAGTTTGCCCAGTAATCATCATCCATGTCATTATCATTATTACTTTTAGAGTTATTTTTACAAAATTCTTCGAATTCCTTCTCAAAGGTCATTTCGTAACCAAACCAATCAATTGTTTGATCCCTTTTCTTGAATTTGTTACCCCAATCCTCCTCCATAAGATTGTGTTGTAGGATTTTACCAGATCGATTCGCTATTTTTCGGGTTGGTTTTGGTTTTTCAAAGACCCTAGCAAAGTATGCATGGTTCGGCTGGTTTTTATAGCCACAGATCAGGATACGCTGTATTCACCGAGAAAATACGCCGTACGTTTGGAGATCCGCCTTTCGCATTTTAGAATTTCAGGATACGTCGTATTGATAAGAAACGCATACATCGTATATTACCCTTTGAACAAAATGGCTGAGCAATAGACTATTTTCGCAGTCTTCCCAAGACGTTCATTAGTTCCCATCTTTATAAAACAACTTAGGGTCAAACGGGATGCCATAAGGCATATATAGGTTTTCAAATAAGTTTTGTACCGTCCCGTTATACCAGCTGGTTTGTTTAAAAACTCTAAGAATTTGGTCCATAAAAACCGTTTGAAAGACTTTGATCGCTTATACTGGCATCAGGTTCCACAGGAGATTCATTATGACCGCGATCACAATTCCCTTTATTTACACCGGGAAGTTCGTTGCAGGGGATTTCATAGGAAAACAGATTTTCTTTGATATTTAATATGTTAAACTTATCCTTTTTCGTAAATCGTTACTTAAAAGCGTTCCATTCCATTTTTGAACAAAATCCCCTGCGTTTAATTTTGGAAAACGGTGTTTTGTTGAAAATTTCGGTGTCAAATTAGAATTTGGAAGAAATGTAGGTTAAATAGTTCCCGAAGGTGATTGCTGGGAAATTCGTTTTGAAGAAACCAGGTGTGTTATAGTCTAACTCATCAAAGTCTTCTGATACATGTGTAGTGGTTTTTCAAAGCCAATGTACTTCTCAACTGTTGTTTTGTGGTTATATTGAAAAACAAGACTTACCGGGGGTTCATACGAGGGTGATGTGTCGTTAAGGACTATGGCCGGAAATCCAATTTCAGAATCTTCCTTTTCAGCATCGTATTCTCCCATTATCATCCCTTGCTTGGTATCAAATAAGGCAGTGTTTGTGTTTCCAAAGAAGATGGCCGGGAACTCCTCATCGAAGTTCGTGAAGCATTCTTCCTTATAATAATGCCCTATTCTACCAAATTTGGCATTTTGCCAATTGAATGTCTCGCCATGACTTTGGGCTTTTTCTTCTTCGAGTCTGATGTATTCCTCCATTGTGATGTTGGGATTCTCCATTATTACCTGTGATAAGCTTGCTATAGAGGAAAACGTTAAATTAATCGATACGTCGTATTTAGTGAACTGAATACGCCGTATTTAATACAGAAGCAGTGAAAACACAATTAAATACAATAAATTAAACCACACAATTAAACTACACAATTAGCAATCAGAATTAATTAATTGATTTTAAACTACGCAAGTTAAATGTTAAAAATACTAATAAGAATAAAGATTAAACTATTCACTCCCTTGCAACGGCGCCAAAAATTTATGTGTTGTGTCGTGTAGGTGTAATTTATAATTATCAAGTTTTACATTTATATTTAGCCGACAAACCTAAAGACAACACTTTAACGGGAAGTGTACCCGGTTAAGATGTAGCTTCGCGGTAAGTAGGGTGTCGAACACTAAGAGCGAAAGTTAACCTAATATTCTATCAGTATTTTAACCTATCTAGATTAGTCTAATTACTTGTTAAACCTATGTTGTACATATTTACTAGTGGTAAATGGGGGGTTTTCAGCCTGAGAGACTGGCACAGGTTTGGTGATGACAATAATTAATCCTAAACACAATAAACACTAAAGCAAATAATCACAAGATAAAGAAGTGGTACAAACCAAATAATAAAAAACTGTATTAACCATGTTAAATCCGATTAAATATTGGTTTGTTTGTTTAGTGCAATGGCTGCTTATTTTGAGGCGGCATATTATTCTTAAGACTTAGGCGGTTCTTCTTCCTAAGACCTAGATACGAACAATCCTGTCATGATTAACGCATCCACATAAAGCATACTATAGTCTAATTATAATTTATCATAGGGAATTAAAGCAGTGGTGATATTGTTAATACCCTAGCCCATCAAGACTTTACCCACTTATTACTTGATGTTTTCCTATACACCGGTAGTCCACCACCTAAATTAATTACTAATTAATTAAGAACAATACTGGTTGAACAATTATCGGGTCACCTGCCGGTCCAACTAAGCTCATAATCAAAGGGTAAGGACAGGGTGTCATTTGTGATCCTATTGGTTCGGGCATACAAGACACAACATGGAGAGCTATCCTGGCATCTAGATTACTGGTTAAGTCTCACTAGACCCAGTTGAATGATAGGTCGCATGTACAAGCACATAAACAAGTAGGCGATAAACATAATTAAACAAAAATGATAAAGTATGCAAGCCGGATTAAAACAAACCAAACATTATAATCTTCATTAACATGGCTAATACCTGAGGGTATTAGCCCATAAACATTGTAATGTTACAAACGTGATCAAACAATTTAAACTTGAATGATTAAGAAAGTAAGAATTACACGATGTCTTCTATGGAATTGTGATTGGTGTTTGACCTTGGCTGCTTCTAATAGCCTGGAAAATTCAACTTCAGAGTTTATGGTATGTAGAATATAATTGTTGCATACTGAAATTCGTATTTGAGTCTCGTATTTATAGTGTCTGAAAATCGCCTGGATACGCTGTATGGAATACGGCGTATAGGGTTAATTTCCTTGGAGTCCGTGATAAGATCAAATCAATTAAGGATAATTACCATCAATCACATTAAATGCATATCTTAGACTGATAACCAGCTGTGCATACTGCGTATATAGGTGAGTAGTGGATACGCCGGATCGGGAATTGATCATTACGCGTTTCTTGTGATGAGCTGGTGATCGAAGGTCAAATATATACGTAATAATATCCTAAGTATAGAAAATTCCAAAACTACCCTTGAGGACAAAGGTAGTAGGAAAAATCTTACAAAAATACTACACGTTTTTACCGGTAAGTGATTACCGGGTCGTTTTCCCAAAGATTTATGAAATTGAGACCACGTTTGTTATTTGGACAATGATTTGAATTGGTTCGAAGATGATTTGTTTTCTAAAATCCTTAAAGTGAGCAAATTAAGGGATAATTAAACCTAATTTTAATAACGGGAAATTAAAATATAACTAAAAACGCAAAACAGGAAAACTAAACGGTGACTAAAAACCCTAAATTTTCAAAAATAAACCTAAAATGAATTTTTCACTTTTAATAGACTTTAATTAACTAAAAAGTAAGATTAAAAAAAACTAGAATGAAAACGGAGTTGATTTGAGCTTAAAAAAACACTAAAAACGTGAACGGGAATGAATCCCGTTCTTTAAAAAATTGAAATTTTGCAAATTACGGAAGCAAAACTAATTTTCCTAGAAACTATATGATAAAAGAAAATTTTCTAAAAAAGAATTATATTTTTTTGACTTTTTTATAATTTTTTATGAATTAAAAATGATTTTAATGAAATTAAATGTTTAAAAATAACTATTTATAAAAATTCTGAAAAAATAGCTTGAACAATGGGAAATCTAAGAAAAATAAGTTGGAAACACAGCTTATCGAATAAGCTGTGTAATAAGTAAAAACAGCTTATTATACTTAAAGAGCTAAAACGTATATAAGGAATTGATTTTGCATTACAAAACTGAAAAAAGACCCGAGGGCACGTTGGTAGGGAGTGTGTGTTGTGAGGTGTTATAAAAGGTGAGGATGTTGAGGTCGGGGGTTCGAGCCTTGCTCACCCCCGACTTCCATCTTTTTTTTATATTTTGAAAAAGTTTAAAAAGCAAAGTTGAAAAACAGCTTAATATGAAAACTTTTTGTGAAAACAATTTTTTTAGAAAACTACTAATAAGCTAGAAAATGGCTTAAAATTCAGACAAACTACACTTAACATTTTTTTTCTTTTTTTATCAAAACTAATTAAGCTAGAAACTAATGATAAGCTAAAACTAAAACTTTATAAGCTATAAGCTACTACAAACTATCCTATCAAACTTATCTAAACTAGAAATTAGGGGTGTTCGCGGGGCGGTTCGGTTCGGTTAGTTGGAAGATTTAAACTATCCGTCGCGGGGCGGGTAATTAATTTTACTATTCGTTGCCGAACCGTACTAGGCGGGTAACCGGACATGCGGGTACCCGAAGTGAGCGGTTACCCGCGGTTCGGGTCACGGTTAACCGTTTTTGACGTTTAATAGAGTTTAACCGTATAAGAAATAACATAGTCCAGAACATAAAATGTATTTCTAGTAAAATTAAATGACGTTGAATTTAAAAGTCATATAAAACTTAAGTATTTCGTTACAATAATTGCATTCAAATATTCATATATAACGTATTAACAAAAAAATATTACTCAACGTTATAGATTACGATCACATTAATCAATTTTCACACATAGATTTTTACAAATGTTTACTTTACGAGCGAAAAAGTCGTTATACAATAAAAGTATTGCAATAATCGGTTAATACTTGTACAATTATTTGAATATTAGTTAGAAAATAATCATGTATAATATGCACGGTTCGGTTCGGTTAACCGCGGATATCTAAAAGTAAAAACCGAAACCGAACCATTATAAGCGGGTTTTTTTTGTTTCGGTTTTTTTCGGTTTTGGTTTCTTCGGTTTCGGGTTTTTTCGGTTTCGGATTGAGCGGTTCGGCTCGGTTCGTCGGTTTCACGTTTTTTTTAACACCCCTAGTGGTTATATTGGTTGTAAAAAGTAGTCATGAGTCAGTGATGTTGGGATGCCGTTCCATTTAACATATGTTTAGTATTAAACTATAAATACGTTTTTATTCATTTTTATTTGTATTCGTACGTTTTTGTTTGTTTTTATCCGTTTTCGTCAGGTTTTATTTGTTTTCATATTTTGTCGTCCTTTTTAATACGTTTTCGTACATAATGGGACTTACCCACTCCTTGCATGGCCGTGTAAAATCAATTGGATACATTAATGGTTCTTATATAAAAGATAAAATCAATTTGATACATTAATGGCTATTCAATGAGGGTTGTGTACATAGTGCTATTTGTCTTGCACCCCTCATAATGGATACCTCCACAATAAATTAAGGACTCAATCTTTTATAATAATAGATGACCACGTTTAATTATGGTATAATAATTCCTATAATTAGGAAGGTTAATTTTATGGTATATGATTGATGGGCTTTAAGTACGTATTTCTCCTATAAAATCAACTGCATGAGGAAAAACACAAACAATACATTATTATTTTGAAGTCCAAGTGCAATCTTTTGATCGATCATGGTTTCTTTTTTGATGTTGTTAGTACATAGTTTACTTTGGACTATATCCACTAGCAATAGCGATTGTTCTTCTTGCTGTGATAATGATTTTAAACGAGTGCACACCGATGTTTCTTGGACTCCAAGGTTGTCAAATTTAGTGATATTTGTCTTGATCATACTCGATATAGTCGTGTATAAGCTAAGAAAACTTCACGAAAAATCAATACCTTTCTCATCAGAACATCCATGCCGCCGCTTTAGCCTAGCCGAGATTCAGTTAGCAACAAATAACTTTGATCCGGAAACAATCATAGGAAAAGGTGGATTTGGTAAAGTGTATAAAGGTTTTATTGATGATGGTGGAACAAAAACAACTGTCGCAATCAAACGGTTGGATTGTCTATCTAGACAAGGAGCCAGTGAATTTTGGACAGAAGTCAAGATGCTTTCCAGGGTTCGACATGGTCACTTGGTCTCTTTAATAGGATATTGTAGTGAGTTTAATGAGATGATGGTTGTATACGAGTATATCTCAGGTGGGGACCTTGCAAAACGTTTGCATAAAGTCGATGGAAAGAGTATACGGACTCCTTTATCTTGGGTAGAACGTCTGAAGATATGTATCGGGGCTGCACGCGCGTTGGATTATCTTCATACTGGGACAGGTGTTAAAAACAGAATCATACATAGGGATGTTAAAAGCTCGAATATACTTCTAGATGAGAATATGGCAGCCAAAGTATCTGATCTTGGGCTGTCAAAAATTGGTCCTGTTGATCAATCGTGTACTCATGTGAGCACCAATGTCAAAGGGACGTTTGGCTATCTTGATCCGAATTATTTCATGACAGGTAGATTAACAAGGAAATCTGATGTTTACTCATTTGGGGTTGTACTATTAGAAGTATTATGTGGGAGGCCTGCTGTTGATCCAAGTCTCGACGAACGGGGACTGGTGGGATGGGCCCAACGAGCATATATGAGCAGACAAATAAGCAGAACAATAAGCTATAACACTTAAGATAATTTTTTGGTTTTTTTTGTTGATTTTAAGACAAAAATATTTAAACTAAGAATTAATACTTAAGTTTTAACACAATAAGCATATAATCACTACAATAAGCATTCATAAGCAAAATAAAACAGAAATAAGCAAGCTATAAGCACAATTAAACTAAAATGCAGGTTTAAGCTAAGTATTAAAGACATAAATGGTAAATTGAGAACTTACATAACTTTTTTTGCACAAACAAGGCTATCAAATGCTCTAAGAGCTATCAACAAGCTCCAACTTATCAAGTGATAAACTGGTAGGGTCCTGGAAGTCCTTCCTTAATTGACTTCCTCTATTACTAACTTTGGTACTATTGGATTGTGAGATTTAGAGTATGAAAACTCAACTAAGCTTTGAGAGCTAGTTGAGTAGTACCATCTAAGAGTTAGAGATGAACAGCTTACAGCGAGCTTATTAAATAGTAGAAAGCTTATTCAACCATTTTACAAATTTAGTGAAATAGATTAAAACATAAGACTTATAAGTGAAATGTGAAAGTTACAAAGATTGAACGATTATAAGCTAGAAAATTCAATAAGCTATAAGCTAATTTACACTACTCCTAATTAAGCTAGATGAAAAAAAGATATTTCCGTGAGTGAGGAGCGATCTCTATTTATAGGAGATGAAGAAGCTTCTAGGTCTGAATACACGCTCTCTTGGATTTTGATATCGTCCCTTCCTTTACTGCCAATCATTGGATCCTTTGTTTAAGCCGTTGGATCAAATAAGCGAGCACACGGATTGCCAGCGTGGCATTCCGTGTGTCAGAGTACTTGTGCTTCTTTTGCACTAAATTTAGTACAAAAATTCCTTCCTTGTGTGTTTCCTTGCATCCCCGTGTGTCATTCCTTTTGGTGTCTTGGCCAATGAGAGACATTGGTGACGTTTTACTCTGCCAATTTATAACTTGGTATTCGAATCTTTGTTCCATGTTATCAGTTGGGATTTACCCTTTGTTTTGAGGTGAGGTTAAACTGAAAGAGATGATGAATAGTAAAAACAGGATTTCCCGCTTTATTTCTTTTCTTTTCTATTTATACCTTTGTTTGACCCGGGAGTGTGTATAGGTTGACTTGGGCCCGGGTATAAAGAATGGGCCTGAATTTGGGATTTGGGCTTGGTTCGGGAGAGGGTTTAATTATAAAGGGATAACGACCGTTATCTCTTTTATTAAAAGGAGATAACGGTGTTATGGTTTAGGGACTTATGGTGAAATTTGGTTTAACATTTAGGGCATTTTGGGTATTTTGAGGATTTTATCTTTTGTGAGTTGACCAATATTGACCAGGGGTTGACTTTTGATGACCATTGATAGCAATCTTCCGGCTCTTTTGCATTCTATCCGTTCCCGTGTCCGTGTTTGTCTGGTTTTGACCGTTTTCTTGTGATTTTTGTATTATCCGTACCTACACATACACAAACAACAAAATACACAAATACAAGCATATTTTTGCACATTTTGATCATTTAAGAGCCATTTTGGATATAATAAAGATATGTGATTTCTCACATATCAAAATTCCCCAAACTAAGTGATTGTCGTGTCCTCACGCAATATTATATGCTCTAAAACCAAATACCTCAAAACTTTCCCAAACTAATCCTTTGAAAAGTAGCAAAGAATTTCATGGAGAAAGATAAGAAATCACAAGCTTTAAAACACCCTATTTTCCCATTTTTCAAAACTTTTTCCATTTTTTTAATTACCTAGAATATTTTGACTTTCGTTATTTCCATAACTGTTAGGGATCATAGAACAAGATGCATTTCGATCCGAGAATGCCCCAAAAGGATAAATTCATCGTTCCTGACTTTTCACTTGTCCAAACCAAGCTTAAAACAAAATCATAGTTAAATATCAGTAAAGATGCTAACACTACTCATATTTGCAACTTGTGAACTTTTCACTCCCGACAATTATTATATCTTAGGTGAATGTGCTATTTTGAATTTCAACCATGGATCAACGTTTTGCAAAATACTATGCTTCATGTTCCACCCGAGAATAATGAGTTTGAAGGCGAGATCATCCCATGTAGCGACTTTCGTCTCGGCACATCCCAACCTTGCGGCTAAGTGACCAGGGTGTCATCCCTTGAATTGTCTAAATCACCCTTTAATTAGGGAAGACGGGTGAATGGTGAAACGAGTTTTCGTGCCATTTTTTCTTTTTATAACTGAAAGGGGGTAAAACGGGTTTGAACTTTAGGGTGTTGGCAATTTGGGTCCTTGTCTTTGTTTAATAAA
>BQNB010046936.1:6356-34142 GCA_026074375.1 Tanacetum coccineum | reverse complement strand
CAAATCACTAATCACTTAGCAAACACAAGTTAAACTACTCACTACGCATAATGATAAAATAAGCAAAGCAAAACTAATTAATTGAAAAATGATAGAAAATGAAACCAACTACTCGCTAAACATGGAAAGTAATCTAACAATAATAAGCATAACTACGCTACGGATAACAACTAGGTAAAGCGACAATAATAATGACTAAAATAAACATGGCAATAACAACTATCATGCTAAAAATAAAGAGATACAGATTAAAAGATTAGAGATAACCAAATGAGGATAACGAAATGAAGGTGATGCAATGAAACCCGTACCATAAGCTCCAAAACTCATTTCCTCAAACTCAACAGTTAACCCGAATAATATCCACTACTTGTACCAATGTTCGTATAGGTATAAAAAAAATGATTTAAAACTAGCTCTAAAATTTAACAACTATTAAAACTAATTAATGAAAGCTTTGAAAGAAATAAATGCTAGATTCGTTTGGTAACATTGAAATGATAATCATACGAACAAAAGTTAAAAACATTAATTAATACAAAAAGCTAATTAATCATATTACTAGTTATTAATTGAGATGAATTGAAAACAAATAAAATGATGAATATATATTGCGATGATCTGCTGCTACATCCACGCATCTAAAAGAATGAAAAAAAATAAAAAATAAAAAAGAAAGACAGAAAAAAAATATAAGAAAGACTTAATCTGATCTTAATCTAACCTACAATCTAAAAAGAAAACGAAAAAATAATAATAATAAAAAAAATGATGGTGCGTGGCCTTTGAGATAAGAATACCCAAAAAATATATATATCTCCCTCGTTCTTTTTTTTATGCGTAGATGATAAGCAGCAATTTATGTTGGGCCTTTTATCATTACTTGGACTTGGGCCTTGAATTGCATTTGAATTTATGGGTTGAACTAATACTTCCAAGTTCTAACTGGTGGGACGATTATAACTTTCAGTAAGGGTAAATCCATTTAAGCTATTGTTATATTAGAGCTTGATAGTATGGGTCTGGCATGCTCGGAAAATATTAACGACTTCGTCTTGATCTCAAATAATCGTCCATCTTGATCGAAACACGAACCGAAAACACCCATATTTTCATCGTTTCAATCCTTTTACTGCAAGACATAGAAAAACCCAAACAAGCAATATTGCAAGTATAATTAACCATATTTTAGCTATTTTAGAGTCCATTTATAGAGCGTTTTTTCCAGGTACAAATGAGTGCTTTTAAGCACACATCAAGCAAATAGTATGATATTTAATCTAAACGTTCTCTTTATGTTTTGGTGAAGACAAAACATGTGACTTGTAATGCGTAACGTAAAGTGCGCCAAGTTACTCGTAATCACAAATCATTAATGCATACATGCATCTACTCTCATGACGTCTCAAGTCTAAATTAATACATCTCTCGACGTCTCAAGTCTACAGCAACACCGACATTTGTTTGCACCCGACATAAATCACATAAGGTATGTACAAACAACATTAAACTTGTAGGATGATCAAAGAAATAATATTTTGTCTTTAAGCATTACATTTTTAATACAATGTAACAAAACAATTCTCAAAATTAATAGACAAATCATTTTTGAATTATAAATGAATTGTTTTACAGTAGTAATTATTTCCAAAAATCAAATCTAGCCATTTTCCCCCAAAACAAGTGTCAGTTTTTTTTTATTCTTCACCAGACAAGTTTTACCAACAAAAAGACAAAAAACAATGAGCGTCTGTCGGGGCGGTCCCTTAAATAGGCCAGCGGCCCCCTTAAATATCCGGCAGCCCCCTAATATATCTGTGACCGCCGTTTCCTGACAGGCTGTTTTTCAACTCTTATAGTTAGTGGGTCACCTCAAACTATTTTCACAACCCTTTTGCACGAATTTCTCTCAGTTCTTTCCCTCTCTAGATCTCACTAAATCTCTCTAAATCTTTGATCATTTAACTTGTTTAATCTTGTTTAAATGTGATCCATCTTCTACTCTCCTTCTTCCCTCAAGTGCAAGAGAATAACTTCGGTCATCTTCAAGATCCAAAGTTACATGTAGTCTATTAGTCATTTGTTAACATTTGTTACATATAGATTCGAGTCATGTCTTTCAATTCTTTAGTAAGTGGTAATCTAAATGATGTATATATTTGGATGAGTTTATTGTGGGTTGGTTTATATTTTAAGCCTTAAAATACATTGGTGAAGTGGTAGATTGGTTCTAGCTAAGATTAGGACTCGACATTTAGCTTAGTGTCGGAGAATAATGTAAGCGACACAGTTTTTATGTGTTTAGACCATAAAACACAAGGTTTGTTATGTTGGGTCATAAAACATAACGGGTTTGGTTGTACCCGAAGAAGAACTCGACATATAGCTTAGTGTCGAAAAATAATGTAAGCTTTTGGTATAAGGTTTTCTCCCTCCGAAAGGGAGCTTGTTGATTAGTGAAGTAACTCTCGAGTTGGATACTCGACGATGAGTAGGGTATTAGAGAATCTCGTGACCGAACCACTATAAATTGAATCGTGTCGGTTTGCATTTTCTTTTACCCTACGCTTACTTATTAAATTTTCATTCATCCTTACTATTATACTTTGCCTTGTACTCATGATTTGTGAATGGTTGTGTATATTCTCTGTTAGTTAAAGTTGTGTACTCTCTTGTGCTAAATATTGTGGAGTGTGGTATATTGTTAGACTATATAGCTTTAGCTATTGTAAACCTATGATCGACACTTCTCATATTGCGTAGAACTTGATTGGTGATTTGATACAAAATATCTAGTCCAAAAACCTCTTCTGAAGGCGGTCCCATAAATTAGGCGCCCCCCTGATATACTTGGAGACCCCCATATATATATGGGACCGCTGGTAGAAGAGTGATGTAATTCTTGATCTTAAAGTTTTTAATGGAAACATATTCACTCCTCCTTTACAGTTTCCACAATTGGTATCAGAGCCAGGTCGCTCTAGCTTTCAAAACAAATGGTTTTTAAAATAGAGTATGATTCATGTATCAAATTACCCATGAAGGGGGATTAAATATGAAAAATGTTTTGTTTGTCTTAGATTCCGTACTATCTGTTATTAAATATACTTCGTATACTAGCTTGAAGAAATTTTTTCTCAAAAGAACTTGGAAGTGTCAACTTATTGTTTGTCTAAGTCGTAAGAGTAGAAATAATGTCTAAAACACAAAATTTATGTGGTGGAACAACTTTTTAAAGTCCTATGTTCTACAGTTAAGTTACAAAATGATTTTGAACAAAAAACGTGTTTTGGGGTTGGTACCGTCTCAAGTATATATACGTAATAATATCCAAAGTATAAAAAATTCCAAAACTACACTTGAGGACAAAGGTAGAGCGAAAAATTCTTAAAAAATAGTACACCCTTCACCGTAAGTGATTACCGGTTGTTTTCCCAAAGGAACTTATGAAATTGTGACCTCGTTTGTTATTTGGACAATGACTTGAATTGGTTCAAACTTTTTGGATTAATTTTCTAAATCTACAATTAAAATCAATTTAAACATGCAAGAAAAATTAACGACTAAGCAATTAAAAACAAATAACGGTAATTACAGAAAACGTGACAAATAACAAGAATACTAAAAATTAAACCCTAAATACTTTTTCTAAACTTTTGTCTGAATCTAAATGACTATTTAAAAGTAAAAACTAAGGAAATTCTAACGGAGTAATAAAAGCCATGCAACGAAGAAAACGAGAACGGATATGAAAACCCGTTCTTTAAAAAGTAAACTTTTAAAATATCAACCCTACGGAAGTAAATTTCAACCAAAACCTAGAATATGATAAAAGAAAATTTTATAAAAAAAATTTTTTTTTGATTATTTTTCTAATTTTATGATTTTTTTAATTTTTAACAAATTAATCACGAAAAATATAAAACATTAAACTAAAAATCCAAAATTTTTTAAAAAATAAGTTTATGAAAAGCAGGATGTAAAAAAATAAGAAAACCAAATAGGCTAAACAAAATAAGCCGGGAAAATTCAATGAAGGCACTCCGAAGTGCTTATTTATACTATAACTCAAAAAAGGGTTAAAAGATTATTAAAATGCACCTGAGTACGTAAAAGTCCCCAAGGGCGCATGGTGAGGGGTGTGTGTTTTGAGTGCTATAAAAGGAGAAGACTAGGTTGAGGTCGGGTTCGAGTCTTGCTCACCCCCGACTTCCTTGGTTTCCCCTTTTTTTATTTTTGCAAAAACCTAAAAAGCAAAGTTGTAAAATAGCTTATAATAAGCTATTTTTGTGAAAACAATTTTTTTCTAAATCACTAATAAGCTAGTTAACAGCTTAAAATTAAGTCAGAAACTCTTAACCGTTTTTTTACTTATAACAAAACTAAATAAGCTAGAAAACTAAGATAAGCTAAAAATAAGTTACTACTAACCTAAAACTAACCTTCTAAGCTATTTTAATCTAGAAATGAACAAAAAGCACAAGCATAAGCTGAATTTACCAATTAAGCACTTAAAGAGAAACTGATAACCAAACAGGCCTTAAGGGCACTTTTGAGCTTAATTCCAAATAAGCAAATGGATCATTGTGGTTATAAGCCCTACACCTACTTAAACATTGGCCAAAAAGCTACTTGAAACAGGTCTTAAAAACTATTTTGAAAAGCTAATGGACAAAGAAAAAGCTATTTGAAAACAACTTGTTACACTTAATATGCTAAGTTTATTTTTGGTGTTTCAAAAGACAAAATGCAATTTTTAAAGCTAAAAACAGATGATCAATTAAGCTAGATTTTGCTACATAAGCTAACACAGATTAACTATGAACTAAAATCTACTAGTATCCAAAATTTAAAAAGCTAAAAACTAATTTAACTTGCTGAATGTGGAGAGTAAATTTATGATGTTTTAAATAAAAACTCATATATTCATTAATTAATCTATTTATAAGTTAAGCCAAATGGACCTTTTGTCTTTAAAGCTGATAATGCAATTATGTCACTTAAAATGACCAAATCTATAAACTAACTAATGCAGACCCAATGACTTGTCTTAAACATCTTTATAACACTAAAACTAAAGCAATTTGAGCAATAACAATAACTATAACCGATTTGAGCTTAAAATGCACATTAAACTAGATTTAGGCTAACAGATTTAATCAACTACACACTACTTTGATTAAAACTTGATTATGCCTTCAAACAACTTTAAATCCTGACTCTATAAACCTTATTATAAGATTTAAAATGAAATATAAAATACCAAATGGACTCAAGCAGTACTAACTTGAGTTAGTACTGCTTGACCCAAACACTCCCTTAAATTCCTTAAATTCATACTTAGCTTATAAAAATAAGAATTAAAGCTAAAATCTTAGATAACAAGATACAAAAAAGCTATCAATAAGAACTAATAAGCAATTTTAAAAAACTAATAAAGCTAGAACAATAAGCAATAAAACTAGATTAATATTTTTAGTTTTTAACTGTTTTAAGACAAATGTCAAGCAAATTAAGTTCTAAGCTAACAATTACATATAATAAGCATCTAACATCTATAATAAGCATTAATAAGCTACACTAAACAGATATAAGCTATTATTAAACAGTAATAAGCTAAAATTTAATTTTAAGCTACAAATTGTAAAGAGAGAACTTACAACTGCCTTTGTACAAAACAAGGCTTATAAATGCTCTTTTGAGCTATCAACAAGCTCCAGCTTATCCTAGGATAAGCTGGTGAGGTCTTGGAAGCCCTTTCATTACCGGCTTCCCTTCCTTAATAAGTTGTGGTAATTTATAAGATGAAAATAAGTATCAATAAGCTTAGTTAAGCTTTTGAGAGCTTAACTAAGTGAATACTAGCTTGAGTGGTGAATTAAGAGCTTATTAAGAACTGTTTGATTATATAAGAGCTTATTAAACCAAATTGCTTATAAAACATAAATTGAACATTAAAATGAAAACATACTTTTATTAATTAAAGAGTACTGATTACAAGCTTGTAAAAGAGAATTACAATAATGAATAAAAGCAATTACAATAGCTAAATTACAAAAATTACAAATTATTTAAAAACTACACTAAGCTATATTAATACTACTCCTAGATGATTCTTGTGAGTGAAGCAGACTCTCTATTTATAGAGCAAGAGAGAAGCTTCTAGTCTTCAACACACGCTCCTGCTTGCTCTGATCTTGACCATTCATTCCTCTCTAATCATTGGATCCCCTGTCTTAGCCGTTAGATCAAAGATGTGATCACACGGATTGCCAGCGTGGCATTCCTTGTGTCAGAGCCTTGTGCTTCTTTTGGCTTGTTTTTAGTGTAATTTTCCCTTCCTTGTGTGTTTCTTTTAAGACCCGCGTGTAATTCTTTGTGATGTCTTGGCCAATGAGAAGCTTTGGTGACGTCTTTGATGCTGATAAGGAGCTTGGTACTAGCATCTTCTTATGACCATGTCAATTTGAGCTTGGGAGGGTTAATTGCATTTTAATTGAGTTAAAATGAGAAGGGTGAATTGAGGGAGACGATGAACAGTAAAACTGTTTTTCCCACCCCCCAATTTTATACGTTTGGTGTTTGACCCGGGTTATAAGAGGGGGTGTTTGACTTGGGCGGGATTTGTTTTGGATGCATGGTTTTATTTAAAAAAGGGTTGGGCCGGTTAAGGGTATAAAGGGTGAAAGGTTATAAAGAGCTAACGACCGTTAGTTCTTTATTAACAAAGGACTAACGGTGTTATCAATTTAGGGCTTTTTTGTGAAATTGGTTTTAACATTAAGGCTTATTTAGGTATTTTGAGGGTTTTGTCTTTTTGTAGGTTGACCAAGGATTGACCAAGGTTGACTTTGTTGACCTTTTGCTAGAAACTTCCGGCTCTTGTGTACTCTTTCCGTTCCCGTGTTCGTGTTTGTCCGGTTTTGACCGTTTTATTGTGATTTTTGCAATATCCGTACCTACACATTACAAATGACAAAACAAGCAATATACAAGCATAATTTGCACAATTTGTTCATTTTAAGGTCATTTTGGGTATAAAAAGGATATTTAGATAAGATAAGATATGGCCGAAACCTTTCAAAAGCATACACTACGACTAGCATTTCCTTCTCTGTCGTAGTGTAATGAATTTTGAGGCTTTGGTCTCGTCTTCTACTAGCAAAATGCATAGGCGAAAGTGCTTCGTCTTTCGTTGTCCTAAAACCGCACCAATCGCGAAATCACTTGCATCACACATAAGTTCGAAAGGTAGGTTCCAATCTGGGACAACTAAGATCGGAGCTTCGGTAAGCTTCTTTTTAAGAGTCTCAAAAGCATCAATACAATCTTTAGAAAACACAAACGGTGTTTCCTTCTCAAGAAGATGAGTCATAGGTCTAGCAATTTTGGAAAAATCTTGAATAAAACGTCGGTAAAAACCCGCATGACCTAGGAAACTCCTAACACCTTTTACGGTAGTTGGGTAAGGGAGCTTAGCGATAACATCGACTTTAGCATGATCGACCTCAATTCCTGACTTTGAAATTTTATGACCTAACACAATTCCTTCTCTACACATAAAGTGGCACTTCTCCCAATTAAGAACTAAATTCGTGTCTTCACACCTTTTTAGCATCTTTTCTAAATTGGAGAGGCACGAATCAAAACTATCCCCAAAAACTGAGAAATCATCCATAAACACTTCCATAGTCTTTTCGATCATATCATGGAATATGGCCATCATACACCGTTGGAAAGTACCGGGAGCATTACACAAGCCAAAAGGCATGCGACGGTACGCGAAAGTTCCATACGGGCATGTGAAAGTAGTTTTCTCTTGGTCTTGGGGATCTATCGGTATTTGAAAATACCCTAAAAATCCATCTAGAAAACAATAAAACTCATTTCCGGCTAATCTTTCTAACATTTGATCCATAAATGGCAATGGAAAATGATCTTTTCGAGTCGCTTCATTTAATTTCCTATAGTCGATACAAACTCTCCACCTGGTAACTAAACGTGTCAGAATTAATTCATTTTCTTCATTAGCAACAACGGTTATTCCACCTTTCTTTGGAACACAATGCACTGGACTAACCCATGGGCTGTCGGAGATCGGGTAAATCGTACCGGCATCAAGAAGTTTTAGGACCTCCTTTTTTATTACCTCATGAATTTTTGGGTTGACTCGTCTTTGACTTTGAACCATGGGTTTGTAATCATCCTCCATCAAAATTTTGTGTGTACAAAAACGAGGGTCGATACCCTTGATGTCGGTGATTTTCCAAGCAATGGGTCATTTATGAGATTTGAGCACCTTTAAGAGAGCATATTTTTCATCATTTTTTAAACCTTTTGCAATAATCACTGGTAACTTGTCATTTTCTTCTAAGAAAGCATATTCTAAGTGGGATGGTAAATCTTTTAACTATAATTCCGGAGGCTCTTCAATTGAAGATTTTTCCCTGGTCACTTCACTTTGTTTAAGGTCTATCAGAGGAAGTTGAAACGGGTCATTATTTAACAATTTTTCGATCAAACAAATATCTTCCTCCGGATTGCAATCGGCATGATCAATTTCCGGTGAAATCGAATCATCCTTAAGATAAGCTTCGATTTCTTCCAAAATGAATTCGGAAGTAAACGGCTCAGACGTCGGGGTGGGATTGCCACCCGAAGAATTAGGAAATCCTAGCAATTCCGGAGCATACTCCTCACAAACTGCATCAATGATGTCAATTCGGTTTACCGACTTGTCATTTGTAGAGGAGTATCTCGTGGTTTGATCTAGATTAAAAGTGACGGCTTCGTTATCAACCCGAAGGGTTATTTCTTCTCCATAAACATCAATTAAAGCACGACCGGTCCTCAAAAAGGATCTCCCAAGTATGAGAGGTACTCGAGGATCGGCTTCGAAATCGACAACAACAAAGTCGGTAGGAAAATGAAATTTCCCAACTTTGACAAAAACGTCTTCGGCGAGTCCTTTAGGATAAGTAATTGATCGGTCTGCTAACTCTAAAGTCATCCGAGTTGGTGTAAGTTCAGGCAGAGAAAGCTTTTTCCAAATAGAAAGAGGCATAAGATTTATGCTCGCACCAAGATCGGCCAAGGCGTGGCATACATCCATTCCTGGGAAATTACATGGAATAAGAAACTTGCCGGGATCTCCAAGCTTTTCGGGAAGCTTTTTGAGAAGCATCGCCGAGCAATTCTCGTTCAATGGTATCTTAGCTAACTCAAGCAACTTTTCCTTATTCATGAGCAAACTCTTAATCGTAGGAGCAAATCTTGGCATCAAAAGTAAAGCATCCACGAAACTAATGTCGAAGCGCAAATCTTGAAAGATTTGGAAGATCTTCTCCATTTGATTCGAAGCTTTGTCACGGGACTTTTGATCATCACGTCGTGAAGGATATGGAATATTTGGCTTAGGTAAACTCTTCGGAATATCGGATTCAAATGGAGTGTTTTAGGCAAAGTCTTCGGAACATCGGGTTGCGGAATAGAAATGGGGATAACCGGAGGTGGTATTTAAGCGGTACTTCCTTGGAAGACTTCATCCTGCTGGTTTTGCTCTTTATCCGTTGTCTCCTCGGTTTCTCGTTCCACTACCTTTTTAGGAGAAGGATTAGTAGGAATCGAGGGTCCCTCGTAAGCAACACCACTTCGAGTAGTGATCGCTTTCATCTCACCCTTCGGGTTTGGAATGGTGTTACTCGGAAGAGTACCCGAAGTTGAGGCTTGATTTTGAAAGAAACTTCCTAAAATACTCCGCATGTCATTATTCAAATTTTTCCTAAGATTTTCCTCTTGTTTAGTTAACGTGCTTCTTATTTCATTGATTTGACCTTGCATATTTCTCACAATTGACTCATTAGCTTTCATATAACTCGTAATTTCGGATGGAATCCCTTGTTGAAATTGATTATTATGAGCTTGAAAAGGTTGGTTTTGAAATCCTTGATTTTGAAAATTCGGCACATGATTAACTTGATTTTGAAAACCTTGATTTTGATGAAAATTGTTTCCCCGATTGAAATTGTTTCCTTGATTTTGATTTTGATAATTCCTATTTTGACCATTGTTATGCACCGGAGCAAAACCTGGTGGTGCCATTTGATTACTAACACGGTTTTGAGGGTTTAACATTGATTGTAAGGTACCCGTAGCTACGCACAAACACTAAGCTGATTGTTTACCGGTAGCACGGACAATTGTACCAAAGATTGGCACCCCACCACAAGTAACGCAAGATTCCTCAACCGCTTTAACCGGAGCGGGAGTGCCATGCCAACTTTCCTTAGAAACAACTCGACCTAATGTTGAAAGATTTTCCGCAAGCTTATCAAATCCTCTCATTCCGTTTTTAACTATATAGTAGCATTCATCCTAGAAGCATTTGATCTATTACGTGAATAACGAACTTTTGATTTATTCTCAATTATGTTTAAAGCCTCTCTAGTTGTTTTACTCAAAAGATTTCCACCCGCCGCGGCATTTAAGGAGTCTTGTTCATTCTCGTTTAAACCGTTATAAAAGGTATCAACTTGAGTTAACTCCGTAAATCCGTGATGGGGACATGCTCTAAGCAACTCCTTAAATCGTTCCACGCTTCACAAAAGTTCCTTATTTTTGTGTAAAACGAGAAATTTCATTCTTTAAGTGAGTGGTTTTCGAAGGAGGGAAAAATTGATTCACGAACTTGGTAACGAGATCCTCCCAAGTCAAGATTGAATTTGGTGGTTCTTTCTCGTACCAAGTTTTAGCGGCTCCCTCGAGCGAATATGGAAACATCATAAGCTTAATCACATCGTTAGGCACATTCCTAAATCGTAAAGTCGAGGTAATTCTTTTGAAACTATTAATATGAGCATGAGGATTCTCATTCTCACGACCGTTAAACGGGTTAGCTTGAACCAACTGAAGCAAATTCGTCTTAATCTCAAAATGATCCGCATTGATTTCTGGTAAAACAATAGCTTCTCCGTACCCTTCCGTGGGTGCCCGGAGTAGCTCTTCCATGGTACGTTCTGCCATTGGTGCAACAATAGTTCGAATCTCGGGTTCGACTATGTTAGAAACTTGTCTTCTCCGACGTCTTGGAATTGTGACGTTTGAATTATTAGGATAATTAGAACGTCTAGTGCGCATGCACTATTTAAAGAAAATAGAAAAATAAAAAAAATATTTTTGGTTTTTTCAAAAGTTTATTCACAATCTAATTTTAACGGACAACGAGAAAGACAACTTGAACCAAATAATTCAAAACCTTACTTCAACGTAGCTCTTAAAATTTACTCTTTAAGGTGAGCCGTTATTTCGTAAGTGACCCCCACAAAATGGAAGTTTTAAATCTTTAATTCGAGTTGGAAACTTATTATGGATAATACCTCAATTGAAGGTATTATTTGTTGGTGTTCTTTTACCAACTTTGTAACTTTTTATATTCACAAATTAACGAGAAAAATTGAAAGAGCAAATATTTTTGTATTTTTGTTTTTAATCTTCTACTTATACTAAAAAGAAAAGAAAAATATTTTTTACTTTTTATTTTTAATTTTTTTTTTATTTTTGATTTTCTTAAAAGCGTAACTTTCAAAGACGAAAGGTTCTCCAAATCACGATCAACAAACTTCAAACGAAAGAATCTTAATCACAAATCCCCGGCAGCGGCGCCAAAAATTGATTCGTTAAAATCAACACACGTAATTATAAAATATAATATGATATGAAATTACCAAATCACCCTTGAGTACAAAGGTAAAAAGGAAAATCTTCACAAATATATATAATATAATACGTATATTAACCGGGAAGTATGATTCCCGGGTCGTTATCCCCCAACGATTTATGAAATTGAAACCACGTTTGTTGTTCGGACAATGATTTGAATTGGAAACAAAGATTGATTTTATTTTCTACTTTTACAAAATAAAATAAGCAAATGATAACAATTAAGCACGAAAACAAATAACGGGAAATTAAACTTTAACTAAAAACGCAAAATGGGAACCCTAAACGGCAGTTAAAAACCCTAAATTTCCAAAATTAAACTTAAAATGAATTTTTCTTTTTAAATAGACTCTAATTGACTAAAAAGTAAGTTTAAAGAAAACTAGAACAAAAACGGAGTTGAAATGAGCTTAAAAACACAAAAAATGTAAACGGGAACGAATCTCGTTCTTTTAAAAAATGAAATTTTGCAATTTTAACCCTACGGAAGCAAAACTAATTTTCCTAGAAACTTTATGATAAAAGAAATTTTTTTTAAAAAGATTTATATTTTTTTGATTATTTTTCTATTTTTTTATGATTTTTTAAAGTTTTTAATAAAAATAAATGTTTAAAAATACTAAACTAATTATAAAAATTCTAAAAAATTATGAAAAATAACTTGAACTAATACGGACCTAGGAAAAATAAGCTTAGTTACACAGCTTATCGAATAAGCTGTGTAATAAGCTTAAAACAGCTTATAAGCAAAAAGGGAGAAAACGTGTATAAGTATTAAATGTTGTAAAGGTTTAACGAAAAAGACCCCAGGGCGTGTTGGTAGAGGTGTGTGGTGTGTGTTGTTATAAAGGGTTGAGGGTGTTGAGGTCGGGGGTTCGAGCCTTGCTCACCCCCGATTTCCACCTTCCCCTTTTTTTTGAAAACTTATAAAAGCTAAGTTTTAGAAAAGCTAAAAATAAGCACTTTTAATAAAAGAAACTTTTTATGAAAAGCCCTAAATAAGCTAGAAAATAGCTGAAAAGCAAACAGTTAACATTTGACTTTATTTTTGATTTTTTTTAGAAAACTTTATAAGCTACAAATTCTAGATAAACTAAAAACAGACCAAATAAGATATAAGCTACTTAATAACTAAACTAATAAGCTAAACTAACTTAGAAATAAGTAAAAAAAATAAGCCATAAGCTGTTAAACTTAATAAGTTCTTATAGGAAAATTTTAAACCAAACAGCCCTAATGGCTAACTTTGAGCTTGATTTCCTATAAGCTAGTTAACCTTAAGGCTTTCTATCTTAATCCTACTTTTACCTAGACTATTAAGCTACAAATATCTACTTTTTACAAGAAATTTGAATAATAAGAGCTTAATGAAAAAGCTGTTTGAAAACAGGTTTCAAACTCAGAAGGTACTGAGTTATATTATATTTTGAAAAGACAAAAGTTACTTTTGCAGCTTAAAAACATATTAGTAAAATAGCTTATTTTGAAAAAGATGATTAATGACCTAAAAACTTATTGTATTATGAAAAGCTAAAGCTAAAAACTATTTTAACTCTCTAAAAATTAAGCTAGAAAATAGAAGTTTGTCTATTATAACTGCTGATGCAGTTGACATGCATATAGACCAAAACTAAAAACCTTCAATGCAGACCTATTTTAAATGACTTCTACACTCTTTTAACTCAAGCCTAGATTCAAATTAAGCAAAGACACAAGCTAGAACTGAAATAAGCTAATAATGCAATTAAAACTAGATTTGCCCTTTGGTTTTAACTCAGGCTATAAAAGATTAAGCACACATAAACTAATTATATGCAGAATAAGCAACTATTAAGCTAGATATTTAAGATAGAAATAGAAATAAGGGACTTACAATTGCCTTAGCTAAACAAAGGCTATAAAAGGCTCTAATGAGCTATCTATAAGCTCTAGCTTATCAATGATAAGCTAGTAAAAGTCTTATAAGCTCTTCCATTGTAAGCTTATCATCCAAAAGCTCAAAATCCATTAAGCAAGGGTAATTGTCTAATTTTAAAGGTTTAAATAGATTAAATGTTTATTATTAGCTCAATTTGAGCTTAGAGACTCAAAGAGCTTGTATGAGCTTATTAGGAGCTTATCAAACAGTAACCAAAAGCATTTGAGATAATAGAAGCTTATAAGTAAAAAACAAGTAGTGAAAACTAAAATCCTTATTTTATTAATGCTTAAAACAAATTACACAACTTGAAAATTGAAATTACAATAGCTTAAAAAAATTACATTTTAAATTAAAAGTTACATAAGCTTCTTAAAACTAAAAAAAATGTAGGAAAAGAAGATGTGTGTGTGTGTGTGAATGTGAGAGGCTTTATATAGCCTTCAAAGAAGCTTCTAGGTCCTGGAGTTTGTTAGATGCTCCCATAAATCCCTGCCCTTGAATCTTGCCAATCATTGGATCTCTATTCTTGGCCCTTTGATTGTTTTGATGAGCACACGGATTGCCAGCGTGGCAATCCATGATGTGACCATTTGTGCTTCTTTTGGGCATGTTTTAGTGTAAAATCTCCTTTATCCGTGTGCTTCTTCCATATCCACGTGGCCTCACTTGTGTGGGTTTTAACCAATAAGAGCGCTTGGTGATGTAATACTCTGTCAGCTTGTACTTAATCCCTTGAATTGTCTTTCCACATGGCTAATTTTGATTTGCCCTTTGGTTTTAACTCAGGGTTAAACGAAGGAGACGGTGAACAAGTAATATCCTTACTTCACCTCACAATTTTTATAAGGTGCATTGTGTTTATTTTGACACCGGGTTGACCGGTTCAAGAAGGGCTTATACAGGGTTTTGGTCCGGGTTAAAGAGGTTTTGGCTCTGGCTTGGTTATATAAAAAGGTAACGGGTGTTAACTCTTATAATAAAAAGAGTTAACACCGTTAGGGTTTAGGGGACTATTTTTGCAATTTGGTTTTCTTTGAGGGACTGATTTGGGAATTTTTAGGTTTTGTCATTTAGTGAGTTGACTTTGGTTGACTAAGGGTTGACTAGAGTTGACTATTGACCTTTCTTTCTATCAAATCCCCGCCCCCCCCCCCCCCCCCCCCCTTTTTTTTTTTTATTTTTTTTGTACACTCTAATCTAAATCCGTTTCCCCCCTTCCATTGTTGTCAGTTTTGAGACCGTTTTCTTGTGATTTTTGCATTATCCGTACCTACACAATCACAAAGACAAAACAAACAATATACAAGCATTTTGAGCACAATTTTGTCTTTTATGGGACTTTTTTTGATATAAAAAGGATATGTGTTTTCACACATATCAAACCCGTAGAGCCAATCCTTTAGGAATTTACACCAATTATTTGTTTTGTTACACCCTTACACCTTAACCTACCCTGTTAGATTAAGTTTAATTTACAGTTGCTAGTTGCTTAAAGTGTAAAGTCTGTATTTCTTGAGTCTTGTGTCATTTTCTATCTTTGGTGCGGTTGGAAATTTGCACATTGCAAAAAGGAATGTATATTAGTAGTCAAAGCTCATGTGATTTTACTACATTCACAATTAATGGTGAATCCGAAGAACAAAGAAATTACCGAAGGAATTATCCGGAATTATTATGATCGTGAAGATGGTGAAACTACACCGAGATTTGAAGTTTAGTATGAAAAAAAAGAGAAAGAAAGTTTGAAGATAATCGTTTCGCGAAAGAGCATTACCGAAGGAATTATACGAAGGATCGATTATTCGTTGATACGTCGACAAAAATCAACGATGTAGAGTATTGTACAAAGTGGAAGATATCGCCACTTACCTTGTAGAGTTTGTAAAGTTTTGGGATGATTGGGAAGTTGACCGTTATGGGAACGCCAACTTAGGTTGTTGTTTTTTATCTATGATCAAGACGTTGTAAATAGTTGTGTCTTTATCATAATAACGGTCGAGAAAATAAGTGTCTAGCAACTTGTACTTTAAGCATTAATCTATTTGTTTCTTGATTTTTATTTAACAACAATTTACTTCCCTCTTACCTAATGATTAACCTCTGGTTTTACACGAATGAGTAACCATACAAACATGCATATCTATTCTGGTGTTTTGGCCATGTATGCATGTCTTGTACCTTGTTGGTTTATGACTTTTGGTGAAAGTTAGAAGGTTCCTACCCTATATCATTCTTCATCCTAACCGTTGGTTTAATTCGAATTAGGATGTGATCGAACACTCATGTCTATCCTGGCGTTTCGAGTGTGTATGTGTGCTTCAGCTGCCTTGTTGGAGTGGTACTTCTGGTGAAAGATTGTAGAATGATCAAACCATACGCCTTTCCATACAAAAACCTATATTTACCTTTATAAACTTGTTACTCCTTGGCTTTAGTGGTGGAGATGTGTATCCTTGCCAGGCTTATGATAGAATACTCGTCACGACCGAGTAATTGAGCGAATTAGTTACATGTTACCACATAGATTAGTTGAGTGATTTGAGTGTTTTCATCTTCCTATTTTGTGAGGTGTTTGGTTGTGTACTTGTAATAGATCGAATAAATGCTTTAACGGAAAATATCTTTAGGGATACATTTTTGTAAACTTCTAAAGGCTACTTGAGGACAAGTGGGATTCAAGTGGGGGGATATTTGATGACATCAAATAACGTCTATTTTATAGCATCATTTATCCCATGATATTAACCCATTTTGTATAGTTATTGCAAAGAATTATTACTTAATCGTGTATATTTAAGAATTACAGTAATTATGGAGTAATTGGTGAAACATAGCAAAAGGCGCGCATTCTGGAGCTTAAATGAAGATATTTTGAAGATTACTATTTTGAAGACCAATACGCCGTATCCATCAAGGAAGATACGGCGTATCCGTGCCTGCACTCACCAAAGACCACTCAGGAATAAAGATCAATACGTCGTATCCAGAGGACTCAACACGTTGTATTCAAGATATGGAATCAATATAATATTCTGGAAGATATCAAACGTGGTCCCTACTCTAAGAAATCCTTAATACGCCGTATCCAACCGAATTTCAGACCCTATAAATACAAAACTCAAAAACGAGTTTTAGGTGTGCTAAATCATATTCTCGATACCTAAACCACAAAAGTCGATTTACAGAGGATAAAAAGAGCAGAAGAGGTTGAGCAACGTATTTAATTCCATAGAAGACAACGTGTAATTCCATATACTTTAGTAATCGTTCAGTTTTTGATATCATTCGTTAACTCAGTTAGTTTACCTTGGCTAAATAATTACTCTTGTATTTATTTTGACGTTTGAAGGCTAATACCTTCAAGTATTAGCTATTATTATAAAGATCTGAATGTTTGGTATTTGTTTATCTCGATTTCTTGATTTATCGTTGAGTGCTTGTTTATGTTTATCAATTTATACTTGTTTACGCGCTTTTGTATGCGACCTATCATTCAACTGGATCTAGTGAAGCGAACCAAGTAGATCTAGAGTCCGAGATAACTCTCAATATAGTTATTTATACATCTAGAATCATAGTTACATAAATATTGTCCTTCTAAGTCTGTGTCTAGGATACGCTTTGGGCTTAACTAGTTAATTGGATATTGCCAATGGTTTATTGATCGTGTTGACTAGCAGGTGACCTAGATAATTCAACAAGTAACGTTCTGATTCCATTGGATAGTTGGACAAGTGGACTACTAGTGTATAAATTGCCATTAAGCGGTAAGTGGGTAAAGTCTCTATGAGCTAGGGTTTAACAAGATCACCATTGCTTTAATCCCTAAGATAGATTATAATCAGCAAATAAGGATGCTTTATGCGGATGCTTTAATTGTGACAGAATTATTGTGTCTAGGTCTTAGGATGATGTAACGCCTAAGTCTTAAGAATGATATGCCACCTCGAGAGAAGAAATCATTGCACTAAATAAACAAACCAACGTTCTAATCGGATTAATAATGGTTAATACAGTTTTCTTATATAAGGTTCGACCGCTCTTTCATCTTTTGTTAATTAGCTTGCGTGGGTTAAAGTGCCTTGAATTGATTATAGACACCAACCAAACCGTGGACCACTCTTTTATCTTTTGTTAATTAGCTTGTGTAGGTAACAGTTTCTTGAATTGATTGTAGTCACCAACTAAACCGTGTCAGTCTCTCAGACTGAAAACCCCCCTTTTCCATTAGAATTAGGATTTAGACTGACATAGGTTTAACATAGGATTATAATAGAATTAACATAGATTAGATAACCAAGATATTAATTAAATTGATAGATTTAATCTCGCTCTCAGTGATTGACACCCTACTTACCACGAAACTACTACCGATCGGGTACACTGCCCGTTAAAGTGTTGTTTTTGGTTGAGTTGGCAAAATATAAATTTAAAACTTAAATCATATAAAAAACAACCCTACACAACAACACATCAGTATTTTTGAAAATTTCTGATTCTTTATTTTGTTTTTCTAGATTTTATATATTTGTATTTTCTTTTTGTTGGTTTTATATTTTTATATTTTGTTTTCAGATAGATATTGTAGGAACCTATGATATCATTTCACTTCCATTTACACGATTCAAAATAAGAAGAAAAGAGAAAGAAAGTTAAGAGAGAGAAAGTAGATGGTGGATTACTATGTGTAAACAAGTCTTACAAATGAGCAACCAACCCTTCTCCAATGTGGAGCAGGGCTATTTATACCACAAGGCTTGAGCCGTAGGTTTTATTTAGAGTGGGATGGGCTCAGGTTTGCTTTAGGCTTTGGCCCAACACTCATACAATATTAGATTTACTAACGAGCCCACTACCCGAATCTAGCCTATTGCAACGTAGATTTAATAAATATCGAGCTTCCATGATCCAGAGACTGAGCTTCCATTTCCGACTCAATATTTTGAGGCTAACAATCTCTCTTGAAGCAAGGTTTCATGTTGATTCCAAGCTTCCATGTTTATGATCTTGGGTTTCTTAAGATTTCTTTGTCATTAAGTTCTTGAGTCTTTCTTTGGTCTTTATCTTTGTTGTAGGATTGTTCTTTCATGCTGTATGATCTTTGATCTTGAGCTTTTGTTGTTGTCTTTCGACTTTGTCTTTAGTTCCGAGATCTTTAAGTCTTTTCCTTGTGTGTCTTTAACTTCTTTGCCATCTGGCGATCTTGTATCTTGACCAACATGCTCATACCATGCATCATCTTGAAAGCTTGCTAACAATCGCCCTTGACAGTCTTTGTCTTGATAATCTTGATATCTTTAAGGAAGATCTTGAATATCAGAGTTGCAAAAGTCTTTGTCTTTAATTCCTGAGCTTTCTTGATTCTTGAATCTTGATGCTTATAGTATCTCTTTGTAGTTCAAGCATGAGCATGTGGTAATGAATCGGACTCTGCTGGAACAAGGCTGCAACACCATCGTTTATACCTGCATTTGAATGTTAGTGATAAACAGCATATATGGACGAATATGACTTTGTCATTCGTCTGAGTATGGTTGCATTAACCTCTGGTTCTGTGAGGACCGACCTGTGATTAGGTAAATCCAATTTAGAAAAATCTCCTTGACAGGGTTTCCAGCTTAAAGCGTAAGATCCTCTAACACATATGTATTAGATTCACCATGCTTGCTTATTATCAATATTGGAACATCTCAAAGCAGACATCATGATATGAGTGAATCAAGTAGTTACTGTCTTTCTAATTAAATCGTCAATTCATTTACTGGACCAAATCGATATCTAGTTGACACAAGCTTGGTTCATATAGAATCTCACAAGTCACCTACCACATAGCTTATTTGATGATGGCTCTAGAAGGATTTCCATCATCACTGTGAATACTAAAGAGTATCACTCTGAAGTTCAGGCAAAATCACAAGGATAATGTGTAGGACTCTTGATAACAGCTTGTGAACTTGATGATGTTCAACAAGTGTTTGTCATGGAATGTGTCATAATAAGATTTATTTTATTAATCTCTTGGCTCTAGAGTCGATTATTAGTGCATTTTGGTTTTAGTAATCGGAGGCTGGATTAGACTGTCACCTATTCAATATCAACTAACTCAGAGTGAGAAATTCAATAGAAGACATGTGTATCTCCGTGACAAATAAGACAAGTATCTGTTGAGAGAAACTTTAATGGATGGAAAGGGTTGTGCAGTGCATCACTGGGTCCATGATGTCTTGTCTTTATTACCAGAATTCATCTTTATGAAAACTAATAGCATATGTATTGACTCGGTTTTTGCCTAAATGTGTGTGGAGGGCTTCTTTCTTTTCACCCTTTATCCATACATTTCTTTTTCTTTCTTCAACCCCTTCAATGCTTACCAAGACGTCATTACTAACACCTTGTTGTAATTGTTCCGGTGTTAACTCAGGTCTTAGTCGGCATTATTCCCTTATACTCATTCATCTCCAATCATAATTAAGGACTGTTATTTCTAACTATGAAGTGTCCTTGGGTAGATCCCTTTGGTTCTGGTTGGATCATAGGACTAATACCTAACCTAACCACCTTATGACTTTAGAATCGTCGTGTATTAAGATGTTGTTGGGTATTTGATCTTCACCATAAAACCATTGTAAAATCAATCAAAGTGTTTGATAGAACATCAAAATGTTTAACACTTAGAAAGTTTCATCTTTTGAAAAAACTCCCCTTTCACATGTGCACCGATAAATGAAATTGTTTTGCACATGTGGGTAAGAGTATATAGCACTTTGAGTCTTCAGATCAATTATTATTTATTTAGATTATATTTTAATCACACTTCTCCTTTTATTTTAAACACTAAGTCACTTAGTTTTGAAATACCAAGTGATTAAAATTTGTCTTGAAAATTCAAGGGGATAGGTGTGTTATAGCATGAATTATGTGGAACATTAACTTACTCCCCCTTAATTTTACATATGTTTAACACCAAGAAAAATGATACCAAGTTGTAAATTGAATATAAATTTAAGGTAGAGACAGTGTTGAGCACACAATTTTAAAAGATTATGAATGTCATTGAAGAATTCTTAAAAATTATGCTCAAACACTAGGTTATCTTATAACATATATTCTATTGAGTTTTCATTAATATTACTTAGTTGTTATTAAGACTTTTTATAATGTTTTGGATACATAAGAATTGTCATGAGATGATGTATCCAAAAGCATTAAAACTTTGTTTTTCAAAAAATTCCCGTAAAAAATAGAACCAATTGTAATATTGTCGTCTTTTAAAGTTTTGTAAGAGATGGAGTGTTGAACACATAATTTTGAAAGATTTTGAATTGTCATTGATAAATTCTTAAAAAATTGTGCTCAACGCTTTGAAAAACACATGTTAGAAGACTTCTCTTCTAACTCTAAGGGTAAGTGCACTTATGCGTACACTTACTTTTTTCTTGAGCTTAAAACTTTGAATGTCTTGTAAGAACAACTCAAGACCGAGAAAAGTTGATTTTCTTGTTGTTAGGATAAGTTATCTTTATAGATAAACTTTCCTATATTAAGCGTCGTTTCTAGTTACGTAAATGTTATCGATTCCAAGAGACATGTCGAAAAGATTCTTTTTGGTATTTTTGAATTTTCTAATTTTGTATTTTCTTTTTGAAATTTTATATTTTTGTATTTGGTTTTATAGGTTTTATATTTTTATATACAAAAATTAAAATCAAATCAAGAAGTAAGTAAACTTCGAATCCCTTAGGACTTTTGTCTAGCATATATCTCTTGTATCAAAGCTATCCCATGTAACCTTGGTCTCCTAAATATCACATTTTCTTTTATGCATGCCTTGATTCTTTCTTTCTTTAGATTAGAAGGAGTACTTGCACTCAAATCAAGATTTTGTTTCTCCTGAACATTTATGGATGTACCTGCACTTGAATCAAGAGTTTGTATGCATTTATGAAGATTAGTAATATCTGTATTGGAACCATGTGAGGGTTCACTGTCAACTGTGGTTGTGCTAGAGGTGAATATCTTTCCAGTTGGAACCCATCTAAGACCAACAGTCTTGAGATTTCTACCCGTTGGTTTCCACCTAAGACAAGATCTAGGAGTCTTTGTTTTCTCATGCATAGTGGAAGTCTTTTCGATTGAAAACCTATATCCTGTAGGGATTTGTCTTTCTGGTTTCTTTGTAATATTTATTTGCTCTACGGGTTTGTATCTTGTTGTTGTCTTATGGAATGGAACCTTAGCACGTGAGTTGACCTCATTCAGGAATTTTGTTACACAAGTATCATGATTTGCATTAAAGACACATTTCTGACATGTCAAGCAAACAAAGTGTTTAGAGTCAGAAAAATTTCTAGAATTCCTAGAGTTTTCTGTTATGGGCACATTCTTTGTCGTTTCGCAACTACTTTTAGATGTAGGCCAATTCCTAGACCTTTGGTTATAGATCCTAGGTTTTGGTTTGCTATCATTAGCTGTGCTTTGTGATCTAGCAGAAGGCATCACACTAGGTTCTGAATTCCTACCTTTTTCTTGTGTCTTTTTTCTAGCTTCTTCTAGATAGTGATTATGAACCATGCAATTTGAACTAAATCTTGGCATGTTCTTTGAGCTATTCCTAGATTCGCTAGATGCAATCACATGATGAGGTTTTGTAAACACATATTCTCTTTCCTTAGGCAAATAATGTGTAGTGACTAGTTTTGACACATCGTTATTCACGTCAACTTGGGAGACAAACCATGGTTTTGAAGATTTAGATCGTTCAGTTTTAAACACAGTCGATTGTCTAACAACTGATTGGTTTCTGAGTGGATGTAAAATCGGTTTCCCCAAGATTGATGGTCCTGCAAACTTGGTATTCACACTATTTTCTGTTAATTTTCTTAACTCATTTTTTAATGCTGCAATTGCGAACCCTTTTTCCTGAAGTTGAGCTTTGAACTCAGCATTTTGAGCAATCAAAGAAGTTGTGTGTTCTATAGACTTAGCTCTCATTTTCTTGATAGACAGTTCTTTGTAATGCTTTTTTAAAGTCTCATTTTCCTTAAGTAATTTAGCCACTTTATGTTCCAATTCGATGTTTATTGTTTCAATTACATCTATGCCATGTTTAACCTTGGCTTCATTACTTTTTGCTTTCAAAAATTGACCATGTTGCCCGAATTTTACAGTTTGATTTTGATATTTAAGTTCAAGAGCAATACAATGTGCTTCCATTCTTGAAAACTCTTTTTCAAATTAGGCAACGGTCTTTGTGAGACAAATATTTTTAGATTCGAGAGATTGATTTGAGAGTTCAGTTATCTGATTATCAGTTGATTTAGCAGGCAAAGGACGTATGTTATGACATTGTTCAGCATTCTGGTCAACCTCTCCTTCATTATTAAATTCAGGTTGCTCATCATGCTATTGTCCTATAGCAAATACATTCATTTTAGCAGTCATTTGTACCTCAGCCATTGGCTCTTCATCATATATGGGTCTGATATTTGCATCATCAGCATGTGAATCATTCCCTGATCTGCTGCTTGTATCTTGCTCTCTTGATTCTGTCCCACTGCTTTCTTTGTCAACCAAACTAGCATATAATGCATTACTCGTATCAACCTTTCCCTTTGTTGTCTGCATCTGTCTTTCATTCACCCTGCTATTATACTCTCATTTATGCTGTGCTCTTTCATCAATTAACTTCTTAACAGATTCCATGTGTTGGATCAGTGTATCACGGAATTATTGAACCTCGGTTTGAGTGTATGCTAGAAAGTACTTGCGTGTCATTAGACCATCTTCATCATCAAAAGAAATCCTTGACTTGATAAACTTCTAAAACTCTATCTCGAGTACTCTAAAAGCAGCCATGGATCCAATCTCTTGAAATTATTCTTTGTTAAGTTGCTTTTCTAGTTGATCTATGTTTAGAAACATTGTACCTATAAGATCTTAACATCTTGATGAAAGAGATTCGTAAATGCCCGTTTGAATCCACACTCGGTTCGAGTTCCTTTTAAGTCGTTGTTTGAAAGAAGCAAAAATAAAGGCTTAAAAATGAAAATTAAAATCTAAAAGTGTTGAAAATGATTTTTTTGAATGTAAACCTAAAAGTATTTAATCTAATGCTAAAAACTATTTTTTTGTATTTTTCTGAAACTTTTTTCTATTTTTTAAGATTTTTCGAAAATTAAATCCTAAGAAAAATGATTAAAAATAATCTACTTGATGGAAAAATATCAAAAATTTAGGGAAAGTCCAATAAGCTACAAAGATCAAGGGAAAATTATAACTAACCCCCCAGCTTATCAAATAAGCTCCTAATAAGCACAAAGAAGCTACGACTTTTAAAGTAAAAGGAAATGAAAAAGAGTTTATCAATTAAATGAAGGGAGAAGTGATTGGATGAGCTATTGTAGCACAAGTGTTAAGGCTGTGGTGTTGTGAGAGGGAGGTCGTGGGTTCGAGGTTGGTTAACACCCTTTTTGCATTTTTTTTATTCTTGAATTCTAAAAGCTAAAACTTATTAATCACACAATTTTAAGCACTTTTAACAAAACAAGCTTAAGCTCAAACTCAAAAATAAACTCTAAAAGAGCTTTTGAAATGACTGACCTCAGAAAGTGAGGTTTTAAGCTTACTATTGCTTGTTTGGACTTAAACACTTGCACAAAGCTCAAATTAAGCTCAAAATCAAAAGTAAAAGCTACTACTGAAAGCTTAGGATGTCTACAAGCTAGAAATGAAAAGCTAAAAGGAATAAAAACACTAGAAGCTAGCTAAATCTACTAATCAAATTAGCAAACTCAGTAAATAACTCAAAAAGCTCAAAAACTCTAAAAGCTAAAATGTATAATAAGCTATACTAAACCCTGAGCTTTTGAAAACTTATTAACCAATATATAAGCTAAAAAACAACTCATAAAAACATATGCTATAAGCTAGAAATCTAAAATTTAGAATCCAATTTTACTAACTACAGTTTTTGGAATTTTTGAGAGTTTTAGTAAATTTTAAAAGCTAATGTACCTTAATGAATAAGCTAGAAAATGAAAAACAAGACTTAATCTAAACTAAGCTATATGTAAACTTTAAGCTAGATTAATTTAAGATTCTAAATCCTACTAACACTTAGCTTGATTGAGGCTTAAAAGGACAGCAGTAGTAACTTAAGTTACTACTGCTGATGCAATTGACAAAGGCTAGAACCAAAATGCAGGTGACCAAAATGTTTCTCCTGCATTACACACTCTATTTGAGTGCTTTTGAACCAAATGCAAACACAAACAAAGCTATAATACTTGGATCAAAAATTACTCTTCCTAACTTAACTCAATCAATCCCCTGGTGCAGAAATAAGCATTTTGCCCCTCAAAATAATTTTAAGCTTAAACTAACCTAGCAAACCTTTTTAAAACTTAATCCATTATGAAAATCTAACTGACCAAAATGAAAACACAAATTAACTTTGACTTTTGAAGGTCAAACAATACTAATCCAAACACCCCCTTAATATTGTTGACAGATAAAAAAAACTTTTAAAATGGAAATACACTTAACTAAACCTAAATACCAGATATCTACTAGCTTATAACAAGACTAATAAGCATGAATCAAGAGTTAAACAAACTAGAATTAACAAACTAAGATCTCAACTAGATATTTTTGGAATTTTATGATTTTAAGACAGAAATGAATAAAAACTAAGATCTGATCTACATCAACTAACAACAGAATATTAATAAGCACAAGATGATTAAAATAAGCACAAATAAGAACTAATTAAGCAAATAGTAAAACTAATAAGCAAATAAGCAGTTTTAAGCTAAAAATTAAATGACAAAGGAACTTAAAAGAAAGCTTACAATTGGCTTCAGCTAAACAGAAGCATGGGGCTCTTAGAGCTTTTCTACTGCTCTGGCTTATCAAAGATAAGCCAGTTAAGTCCTTGGGAGCCCTTCCAAATCTAGCTCCCCTTCCATAAGCTTAATAAGTCCAATTACAAGGTAATTAGCTGATTTTAATTATTTGAGTAGATTAATAGACTAATTAAGCTCAATCACTAGCTTAGAGACTAGTGAGAGCTTTTAAGAGCTTATCCAATATTAACATAAAGATTAAGAGCTTATGAGTAACAATTTAAGACAATTGAGCTTATTTAGAATTTATGAGTAAGGTAAAAGAGATTAAGACAGATTAAAAACTAAATTTCATTAGCTGAAAGTTTTAATTACATGATTAAAATTGAAAATTACATTAACTAAAATTAAGCTAAAAATTACAACTAAGTAAAAACTGAAAAAGAAGATAAAATGTGTGTGTGTGAGGTGAGTGACTATTTATAGTGCTATAGAGAAGCTTCTAGTCCTTCCTTGCTACACACGCTCCCTCCAATCAACACCGTACATTCCATCAATCATTGGTGAGCAATTTTTGGCCGTTTGATCAAGTCTTGGGATTCACACGGATTGCCAGCGTGGCAATCCGTGTGATGCTCTTGTGCTTGTTCACTGAGTGAATATAGTGCAACATTACCCATTCCTTGTGCTTTCTCTTCAAGCCAACGAGGTATTCCTTGTTAGGATTGGCCAATAGGGTACGTTTGATGATGTAGTGACCCTGCCCATGTGTACTAGACTACTTGAATTATCCTTTCCACCCTTTGATTGGTAAAAGCCCTCTCGTTTTGACCCTTTGGTGAATTGGGGGAGACAATGAACAGTAAAACTGTTCTTGGCGCCCTTTTTAACTAAAAACGGGTAAAATGGATTTAAACTTTGGGGATATGGCAAAGTAAGTCCTTCTCTTTGGTTTATGAAAGTTTAGGTGTTTTAAACATCTTTCAAATATGGCAGAATTGGCCCCTGGACTTAGTTATTAAGGGTTATGTTTTAGGGTTTTGGACAGAATTGGCCCCTGGACTTAGTTATTAAGGGTTATGTTTTAGGGTTTTGGGCCGGGTATGGGTAAATGGGCTTGAACTTTTGGTTTAAGGTTTTTTTGGGTCCGGGTAAAGAAATAAGGAAAGGTAAGGGCCCATTAGGCTAACTTTGGAAACTTGAGGGACTAGAATTGTTACTTTAGATTTTGCCATTTTGTGATTTTGACTTTGACTGTTTGACCAGAGTTGACTTTTTTGACTTTGGCTTCCGGCTCTTGCACGCTCTTCCGTTCTCGTGTCCGTGTTTGTCCGTTTTGGACGGTTTTCTTGTGATTTCTGCTTTATCCGTACCTGCACACACAAAAACAAGTATATCTTTGCCATTTTTAGTGTATTTTTGGTCATTTAGGGTTAATTTTGGTATAAACGGATATGTGTATTTCACACATATCAAAATTCCCCAAACTAAACGATTGCGTGTCCTCACGCAATATTACATGCCTTATAACCAAATACCTCGAAACTTCCCTAAACTAAACCTTTGAAAAGTAGCAAAGATTTTTGTTGAGAGAGCTAAGAGATCACAAGTTATAAAACACCCGATTTCCCATTTTCAAAGATTTTTTTATTTTTTATGATTTTTCTTAATAATTAACTACCTAACTACAACTTATTCTTGTGTGACACAATGTATTGTTTTCATTACCTTAGTGGTAACTTTTAGGATCATAGAACAAAAAGCACTTGAAAAGTGTCTTAAAAGATAAATTCGTCATCCCTGATTTTTCACTTTTCCCAAACTAAGCTTAAAAATAAGATCACTGTTAAGTATGAGTCAAGATGCTAAGACTACTTATAATTACAACTTGTGAATTTCTCTTCCCAACACATATCATATATTTAAGTGTGTGTGTTCAAATTAATTTAAACCATTAAATCCACAAATTTAGATAGTTGAAATCCGACTATGCTTTACACAAGGTTGGTTCACTTGCCCCATAAATGACTTTCTTCTCTAGCATCCCACCGTCATCGGGTAAGTGCTAAGGTTTTTGAGACCCCATCCGGAGAATAATAATCGAAACGCATGAACTTCCGATGAAAAAGCCTTGTAGACTTTTGTAAATTTTGGTTCAACAGAATACTTTGGTTTTAGAGAATGAAACTTTTACTATTTATTTTCTAACTTGCAACTTAACTATACATTATATTTACATATTAGGCTAGGAACCGGTATCACTTTTCTTTCGACGACACATCGGCCACGCCTCCGACAAGAGTC
>BQNB010046935.1:0-43432 GCA_026074375.1 Tanacetum coccineum | reverse complement strand
GAAAACATTAGCAACAGCTTCGGGATACACATCAAGCGATTGTATTCTGCATTGCATGCCTTTAAACCATATCCACAAACTAAATGTTAAAATATTTTGTTCTTTATGCTGTTTTATTACATATGAAGTTAGAATTTCTCACATTTCTGTGTTGATCCTTAACTTCTTCGATACATGCGCACGGGCTCTTCAATGCATTGTTTGCTCCTCTTTATGCGGGTTCCATAGTTAGTGACTACGTTTCTGTTATTAACAGTTGAATCAAGTTCAATTTGCAACAAAAGTGCTGAGGTTTTATATGTATGTTATTGAAGGTCGAATTCAAGCCAAAGGTTGGAAACTGGGGTATGGGTATGTGGCAAAGATGGCGTGAATCATATCCAGAAGATCGGACTAAGCCTGATTATGCAATAACTGTATTCACGGGGGTATATCAAACGCACTTCATTTGAATATCTCCGGGTGTTTGGCAACGCACCCGCTGGGGCAACTACTTGTGATTATTATATTTCTCAATGCTTCGGTGTCATGAGCTTAGGGCAATAATATTGTTTTCTATGATAATTGTATTCGTTGCAATTATTACTATTATGATGACTTGTATTCAACTATTTATCATAAACCTATGAATTTCACTCAACCATTGTGTTGATCCTTTTAGCATGTTTATCCCAGGTAATTGAGCAACTTAAGGCACGGAGTGGCACGGACTTAAAGATGGCTAAACTGTTATCATTTAAACTTTAAGTTTCTAGATTTTGGGACCTCTTTTTTAAAACTCTAATATATTATTGAATGATAATTAAATTTTCCAAAACGTCTCTTTTACGAGTCATTTTCTGTTATTATGTCTGTTGATTTATGAAGTAATACCCCAGATTAGCTTCCACTGCTAATTGTGAGATTCGTTACCATCCTGGAAAGGCAAATGTTATAGCAGATGCCTTGAGCCAGAAGGAACAAATCAAACCACTTCGAGTTAGAGCATTAGTCATGAACCTTCACCTAAATTTACCATCACAGATCCTCGAAGCCCAAACTGAGGCAATCAAGGAAGAAAACATGAAAGCCAAAAACCTACAAGGAATGGACAAAGCATTTGAAGTACGTCCTAATGGAACTCGTTGTATTAAGAATCGAAGTTGGTTACCACCCTTTGGTAATCTAAGAGACTTGATCATGCATGAGTCCCATAAATCGAAGTATTCCATTCACCCAGGTTCTGACAAGATGTATCAGGATCTAAAGAAATTCTATTGGTGGCCTAACATGAAGGAAATCATCGCTGAATATGTTGGCAAATGTTTAAGGTAGAATGTCAGAAGCCATTCGGCTTACTGGTACAACTGGAGATTCCTATGTGGAAGTTGGAGAGAATAACAATGGATTTCATCACAAAACTACCCAAAACCTCCAACAGACATGACACAATCTGGGTCATTATCGATCGCCTCACCAAATCCGCACATTTCATCCCTACTCGAGAGACAGATAGTATGGAAACCCTTACAAGGTTATACATATAGGAAATAGTCTCCCGGCATGGAGTGCCAATATCTATCATCTCAGATTGTGACAGTCATTTCATGTCCAGATTCTGGCAATCATTACAGAAGGCTTTGGGTACTCAATTAGATATGAGTATGGCATATCATCCTGAAACTGATGGACAAAGTGAAAGAACCATCCAAACACTCAAAGACATGCTTCGAGCCTGTGTTATAGATTTTGGAAAAGGATGGGAAAAACACTTACCATTAATAGAATTTTCTTACAATAACAGTTACCATGCCAGTATTAAGGCAACACCATTTGAGGCACTTTATGGTCGAAATCACCTGTTTGCTGGGCCAAAGTTGGAGATGTTCAACTTACAGGACCAGAAATAATCCATGAAACCACTGAAAAGATAGTGAAAATTCAACAACGCTTGCAAGCTGCAACAGACCGGCAGAGAAGTTATACCAATATAAGACGAAAGCCTTTAGAATTTCAAGTTGGAGATCGTGTTATGTTAAAAGTATCACCTCGTAAAGGTGTCATCCGATTCAGAAAACAAGGAAAGCTTAACCCTCGGTACATTGGACCTTTCAAAATCCTTGAACAGATTGGCCCAGTGGCATATAAACTTGAGCTTCCTAAAGAGCTCAGTAATATCCATAGTACTTTCCACGTTTCTAATCTAAAGAAATGCTTATCTGACGAATCCCTTGTCATTCCAATGAAAAGACGCTTGTGGCTCGATGAAAACTCAACTTATGGAAGAACCGTGGAGATTATGGTTCGAGACAGTCAGCAATGAAACAACAGTCGTATTCTTATAGTCAAAGTAGATGGAACTCTAAAATAGGACCAGAATTTACATGGGAATGCGAAAATCAAATTCGTTCCAAGTATCCACATCTGTTTTTAAACATCACTCCGACATCTAACTAAATCTCGGGACGAGATTTCTTTTAAGGGAGGGAGACTATAACAACCCACAGTTTTCATCAATGTAGTTTTACATCTATTAAATTAGATGCAATGTAATATCCATCTATTATTAATATATCACCTTCTAACAAGGAAATTTTTTGCTTTATCTCGTTATGCAACGTAACTTGCATCTCTAAAGTAAACGAGCTCATGCAACCTCTATCAATGCCATCTATATCTATGTTTATATCATGTAAACATCCTAATATGTCAAGTTTATATCCTAATATCATTTTTACCAAGTACATTATCCATTTAACATACTTTTTGGTTAGGAATATTGTAATAGTTAGTTACTACTAGTAGGTATGTAGTTCCAACTGGTAGAGTATAAGTTCCTACTGGTAGGTATGTAGTTCCTACTGGTAAGGATAACTTCATAGTTAGTGCTGGCAGACCAAATATGGTTCCTGCTGGTAGAACAATAGTTAGTCCTGGTAGTATTATATTTGGTACGGGTTGGTAGTATAGTTAGTTAGTGATAGGGATATGCTTGAGCTATCTTAGGAAATGATAGTGCATATCTCTTTGACGCATTTTGTGTAACAAGCGGTTAGGGTTTCAGCAGTATATAAGAAACCCAACCCACGGCCATAGGAGGACGAACAAATCCGAAAAACACAATTCTCCTTGTTAATTAATAGAAATCCATAGAAGGATCTTTTAGTTTAATAGTCTTGTTCTTCTTATAGGCTTTATCTAATTTCCGCATAGACATTAGCTTTGTTTAGCAAGAGTCTCTCTTGTGATTAGCTTGTGATTACATAGGTTAATCACCATCCTTAATAAGCAGTAAAGATCTATCTAGAGTGGGATCCAACAAGTGGTATCAGAGCTTATTGAGAGTCTCTAGATAAGAAGAACACGTAGATCTAGACTCTTAGAACCTTAAACATATCCAAAAACATTCAATATCCCTACCACAACCTTTTTAAGATGTCTGACCATGATGATGATGCTTCTGATATTAATAATGACAATCCTCAACCCATTCCACATCTCATAAGCTAGTTTCTAGCCTTCCTTACTCAACCAACTGAGCATCTCTTACTTACCTCAGCTAGCTAGGACACATATCAAACCTTTAGATGACAAGAAAACTTTGGCACCAAGGGTTTTTGACCCTATATATACGCATACATACACAACACTTTCATTCACACCTCAAACACATCTCACACACTCAAATGGAGTTCTATCCATTCCCTAGTGGCAATAGAAGATCAAGAAAAGTCCCTAAGCTCAAAATAGAAGCCAAAAAACAAGAAAAACAAAGTCTTTAAAACCATATCCTTAGGCTACGAGCTCATAAAAACCTATTTCCGACCATTTTAGCACAAGTCAGCCTAAGACCGTTTTTTCCATAAACTTATAATCTGTATTAGAATGTTCATAATACTCTTAAGATCATATATAAACTCTTGTTTGAAGCTTTGAATCCTCAAACCCATGCGTTTTTAGTTAAAACCCTAAAAACGACCCGTTTTGATTTTCTAGCTAACGAATCCTTTTTCTAAACTTTTATTATGTTAGAACATCTTATTTTATCTTATTCTAATAAGATATAACCTGCAAATATCTTTTAGAATCTTAAAATAAGCTTGCATGGCTTTTTGGACTTGTTTTGCAAATATTTCCATGCATAGGGGTATACATCGTAACTTTCTTTTCTAAATTAAAACTAAAGGGCTGAAAATGTATTATCTAAAAGTTATAACTATAAGGACCTTTTTTGCCAAGTTTCAAAGTTAAAGGTTTAAATTATATATACTTTATATATAAAGGACTAAAGTTGTAAAAGTTTATAAACCAAGGGTATATATTGCCAATTTTGCAAACTTAAAAATATAAAATATAATATTTTTATTTAAATTATAAAAATATATATTAATATTATAAAACTCAATTTTATTAAAACCCGACACATTTATCGTTATTAATCATAAATCGATGCATTATTTCGTTATATATTTAACATAAATTATCATCAACTAACTTTTGAAAAACTTAAAATCTTATCGTATCACATTACTAGGGAATTTCATATGAAGGGTTTCATTTGAGTTTTTTTCTTTTGACAGATTTGTTGGGTTTTACGATTTAAAGGTGTACTGGCTACCTCAACGATACCACATGCCTCCTGGATTATGATAGCCCGAACAGCGATACAATATTTCCATAATTTAATAAATCAAAGATATACGTTAAACTTTATGAAGTTTTTGAAAACATAAACTAACACTAAGACTTGACATATCACACCAGGTTGCGTGACGAAGCCGTTACTTTCAAACTATATCACTTTTGCCATTCAATCAATTTCCCCTATACAGTTAAGGTGATTCATGGACACACTTTTAAATCGTATTCTGTAAAGATTGTGTTTTGTGTGATCTATTTCAAATAACCCGAGAGGGGGATACATGCTATAACACCATTCATACAAGTATTTCTAAATGTATGCTATCCTGATATATTATTGCATCTGTTTCTAAGTCCAGTTATGGTATATGATTGTTATGGTTGTAAATTAAGTTATTACAACTTATTTGAGTGTTGGTTTGGGTTTACAATGGATAAAAATCAAGAAACGGGTCATGGTTTAGAAACTAGCTCGGTTTTAGGGTTTAGGGTTTTGAATTAGGGTTTTGAGTGTAAAAAGATGTATGAAAGCTTATGAATAGAATAATTAGGGTTTACACATTGTATAATGAGTGTAGTAGCTTGTACACAAGTGATGGTGAAGAAATTAGAATGAAAACGGAGGTAAAACGGCTATTTTGGATGTCATGCTTAATGACTTGTACATTGTGCTTTGAAAACTTGTACTTGACTTGGAGGGAGTTTATATTTCAAATGAGATGTTATATTACTTGTATATATGCTTTAGTAGCTTGTACATTCACTTTAGATATTAACCCTTCATGGAATTTAGGGTTTAGAGGTATACGATAACGGTTTAAAGCCCGTTTTGATATAACGTTGCGAATGGTACATTATAAGAATAATGTACTTTGTAAAAAGGATATGATGATATTGACTTGACATGTTATGATGTTTGCTTGACATATATGAAGACAGGATTTCCATAGGTAGGTTGCGTGAGCTTGTCTACTTTAGTTATGCAAGTTACCTTGCATAATAAGATATTGACAATGCAAGTAATGTAATAAAGCAAAAAATTTCCCCGTATAATTGTGATAATAGTAAAATAGGTTTTGCATTTAATGAAAATTCTTGGGTTGTTATATCTCATAAGACGCCTTTGGAGCGCCATAAGGAACAAATTGAGACTATTTTGAATCACTTAGATCAGCTCCCTCTTGAGCGCATCGAGCACATAGAAGATAAGGTAGAAGGTCTTGGTAACGGTCGAGTAATCATACAGCGAGATTTTGATCAACTAGAAACCGAACTTCAAGAAGCATGTACTCAGATTTTTGGATTTTAGAGAGAGCAAATAAGGCATGACGACGATATTGTTCTTGCTCGCGTCAGGACTTCTACTCTAGAGATACTCATCGAGGATATCCATGTCCGCCACCGATCAGATATGAAGAGTCTTCTAGACAAGATCCGTGAGCTCAAGAACCACAAGGGAGGACCACCAGACTACTAGACTAGATCCTTATCATTTACAGCTTTTATTCCAACCACTGGATGTGTGGCATAAATAATGACACTTGTCAAATTTTAACTATGTAAAATATGTAGACAAGTTGTTTATGACTTAATACAATGGTGATTCCATTATACCTCGCTATTTTATGATACCGATTTATGTTTATCTTGGTTGTCTATCCTATGTCATGTATTATGATTACTCATGTACGGTATGATCCATAATGAGTTATCTAAGTGGTCGCGGTATCATACCACAACCATTGAGAAGTAAACCCGTCCCCGAGAAACCAAATGAGTCAAATACTTGTTAGAATGTCAATTCCAAGATCTTCTGTTATAACCTACATTGTAATATCAAAGGATTTGTATTTCCTTGTTAAAACTTGCATCAAAATGAGAATCCATACAATGATATGTCAAATAAATTCAATATCACTAAGTATGAAATTTTTGATTTTTACACGATGACTTGTGATATGATTATATCATTGCATAGATTCTTATTTTGTGTTGTCTTGTGAATGTTGATAGAATGGCTCCCAAGAGGACATCAACATCTGCAGCACCAGCCATGACTCAGGCCGCCATCAGGAAAGTAGTTGCTGATAGTGTTTCCGCAGCTCTAGAAGTACAAGTTGTTACTATGGAAAATACTGACAATACCAACACCAGACCAAGAGAAGCTCATGTAGCAAGAAAATGTAGCTACAAAGAGTTTATGAGCTCCCAAACTTTCAATTTCAAAGGTACAGAAGGCGCTGTTGGCCTCATCCGCTGGTTTGAACGAACTGAATCAGTATTTCTCCACAGTAACTGTACCGAGGACTGCAAAGTAAAATTTGCTACTGGTACTCTAACTGAAGAAGCTTTTCATGGTGAAATTTATTCGCCCAGCCTATTAGAATAGAGGAAACTTACAAGATCACCTGGTCTGAATTTAAGAAGCTTCTAATAAAGAAGTATTATCCTCGAACTGAGGTCAAGAAAATGGAAGATGAATTTTAAAATCTGACTGTAAAAGGGAATGATCTCAAGAGTTACATTAGAAGATTCCAGGAATTGGCAGTCTTATGCCTAACTATGGTGCCAAATTCTGAGAAACTCATGGAAGTCTTCATCGGGAGATTACCTAGAAGTATTGAAGGAAATGTTACCGCTTCAAAGCCTCAAACTTTAGAGGAAGCCATTACCATAACCCAGAGGTTAATGGATCAGGTAACAAAGCACAAGTCTGTGCAAGGAACCAATAATCACAAACGAAAGTTTGATGATATAAGAACCTTCACCAACAACAACAACTACCAGAATAACCGTAATAACAACCACAACAATGATCACCACCAACAGCAGAATAGAAGACAAGAAACCTTCAGGGCTTATGCTGCCGCCCTAACTGAAAACAGTAGGTATAATGGAAGCTTTCCCCTGTGTAAGAAATTGTACCCTGCATTACACAGGACCTTGCACTGTCAAGTGTCAGACTTCCAACAAGGTAGGTTATTTGACCAGGAACTGCGGAAACAAAGGGCTAGCCACTAGAAGCAACCTGCAACCAATATCCATAACTTGTCATACTTGTGGAGAAAAAGAGCATTACAGAAACCAGTGCCCAAAGACAAACAACAATGCCCATGAAAGAGCATGCTTACTGAGGGACAAGAATGCTCACCAAGATCCGAACGTAGTCACGGGTATGTTCCTTCTAAACTAACATCTAGCTAGAGTATTATTTGATTCAGGAGCCGATAAAAGTTTCGTATCCATATCTCTTGCTTCTATGCTTAATATCCCATCAATTACATTAGATACTACTTACGACATTGAAATGGCCGATGGAAACCTAGTAGGCATTAATACCATTATCCAGGGTTGCACCCTGATCTTGCTAAACCAACCCTTCGAAATTGATCTCATGCTGATTAAACTCGGTAGTTTTGACGTCGTCATTGGTATGGATTGGTTATCCAAGTATCATGCTAGAATTATCAGTGATGAGAAAGTCGTCCATATTCCCATCGATGGTGAAACTTTAATCATCTGAGGTGATCGAAGTAAAACCCGACAAAGCCTCATATCCTGTATTAAAACCAAAAGGTATATATCCAGAGGATATCAAGTTTTCGTAGCCCAAGTAACGAAAAAGAAGTCAGCCGAGAAACGATTGGAATATATACTAGTAGTCAGAGAATTTTCGGAAGTTTTTCCTGAAGATCTACCTGGCCTTCCTCCAGTTCGCCAAGTAGAATTCCAAATCGATTTAATTCTAGGAGCGGCACCAGTAGCTCGAGCACCCTACAGATTAGCTCCTTCAGAAATGCAGGAACTATCTGACCAACTACAAGAGTTAGCAGACCGAGGTTTTATCCGACCAAGTACTTCACCTTGAGGAGCTCCTGTCTTATTTGTTAAAAAGAAAGACGGATCTTTCAGAATGTGTATCGATTATCGGGAGCTGAATAAACTTACCGTAAAGAATCATTACCCATTACCCAGGATCGATGACTTATTCGACCAACTTCAAGGTTCGAGTGTTTACTCGAAAATTGACTTAAGATCAGGCTATCATCAACTGAGAGTCAGGGATGAAGATATTCCCAAGACTGCTTTCAGAACATGGTACAGACACTATGAATTCCAAGTGATTCCATTTGGTTTAACTAACGCACCTGCTGTATTCATTGATCTCATGAATCGTGTGTGTAAACCATACTTGGATAAATTTGTGATAGTGTTCATCGATGATATTCTCATCTACTCTCGTAACAAAGAAGAACACGCAGATCACCTGAGGATAATTCTAGAATTACTCAGAAAGGAGGAATTGTATGCCAAGTTCTCCAAATGTGATTTCTGGATCAGTATCGTGCAATTTCTTGGGCACGTAATTGATAGTCAAGGAATTCACGTTGACCCCGCCAAGATTAAAGCAGTGAAGAATTGGACATCTCCTACCACACCTATGGAAGTACGCCAATTCTTAGGACTCGCCAACTACTATCGGAGATTCATTAAAGATTTTTCAAAGATTGCAAAGCCTTTGACTGAATAAACCCAGAAAAACAAAAAGTATATCTGGGGAGAAGACCAAGAGTCAGCTTTCCAACTGCTAAAACAGAAACTTTGTGAAGCTCCAATCTTAGCATTACCAGAAGGAAATGATGACTTTTTCGTTTATTGTGATGCATCACAGGGAGCAGTGCTAATGCAAAGAGAAAAAGTTATTGCATATGCATCTTGACAACTTAAGCCTCATGAAGAAAACTATACCACACACGACCTCAAATTAGGAGCAGTTGTGTTCGCTCTTAAAATTTGGAGACACTATCTGTATGGCACAAAGTGTACTGTGTTCACTGATCATAAAAGTCTTCAGCATATCCTTGATCAGAAAGAGTTGAACATGAGACAACGTCGTTGGTTAGAATTGCTCGCAGATTACGATTGTGAGATTCGCTACCATCCTGGAAAGGCAAATGTTGTAGCAGATGCCTTAAGCCGGAAGGAACGAATCAAACCACTCCGAGTTAGAGCATTAGTCATGACCCTTCACCCAAAATTACCATCACAAATCCTCGAAGCCCAAACCGAGGCAATCAAAGAAGAGAACATCAAAGCTGAGAACCTACGAGGAATGGACAAAGCATTTGAAGTACGTCCTGATGGAACCCGATGTATCAAGAATCGAAGTTGGTTACCACTCTTTGGTAATTTGAGGGACTTAATCATGCATGAATCCCATAAATCAAAGTATTCCATCCACCCAGGTTCTGACAAGATGTATCAGGATCTAAAGAAACTCTATTGGTGGCCTAACATGAAGGCAATCATCGCTGAATATGTCGGCAAGTGTTTGACATGTTCTAGAGTTAAAGCAGAATGTCAGAAGCCATCCGACTTACTGATATAACCAGAGATTACTACATGGAAATGGGAAAGAATAACGATGGTCTTCGTTACAAAACTACCCAAAACGTCAAGCAAACATGACACAATTTGGGACATTGTAGACCGCCTTACCAAATCAGCACATTTTATCCCCACCAGAGCAACAGATAGTATGGAAACCCTTACAAGGTTGTATATAAAGGAGATACTCTCACGGCATAGAGTGCCGATATCTATCATCTCGGATCATGACAATCATTTCACATCTAAATTCTGGCAGTCAATGCAAAATGCTTTAGGTACTCAATTAGACATGAGTATGGCATATCATCTCGAAACTGATGGACAAAGTGAAAGAACCATCCAAACACTCGAAGACATGCTTCGAACCTGTGTTATAGATTTTGGAAAAGGTTGGGAAAGACACTTACCATTGGTAGAATTTTCTTACAATAACAGTTACCATGCCAGTATTAAGGCAGCACCATTCGAGGCACTTTATGGTCGAAAGTGCAGATCACCTGTCTGTTGGGCCGAAGTTGGAGATGTTCAACTCACGGGACCAGAGATAATCCATGAAACTACCGAAAAGATAGTGCAAATTCGACAACGCTTGCAAGCTGCAAGAGACCGACAAAGGAGTTATGCCAATATAAGGCGAAAGCCTTTGGAATTCCAAGTTGGAGATCGTGTTATGTTAAAAGTGTCACCTCGGAAAGGTGTCATCCGATTCGAAAAGCGAGGAAAGCTTAACCCCCGGTACATTGGACCATTTAAGATCCTTAAAAGGGTCGGCCCAGTGGCATACACACTTGAGCTTCCTGAAGAACTCAGTAGTGTCCACAGTACTTTCCACGTTTCTAATCTAAAGAAATGCCTATCTGATGAATCTCTCATCATTCCAATGAAAGAGCTTTGGCTCGATGACACACTCAATTTTGTGGAAGAACCAGTAGAAATTATGGATCGTGAAGTCAAACAACTGAGACAAAGTCGTATTCCTATAGTCAAAGTAAGATGGAACTCTAAAAGAGGACCAGAATTTACGTGGGAACGCGAAGATCAAATTCATGCCAAGTATCCGCATCTATTTTCAAACATCACTCTGGCATCCAACTAAATCTCAGGACGAGATTTCTTATAAGGGAGGGAGACTATAACAACCCATAATTTTCCTCTATGTAATTATCCATCTATTAAATTAGATGCAATTTTCATCAATGTAATATCTACTTATTAAATTAAGTACAACCATTTTCATGGAAAGATTTTTGCTTTATTCCATCCATAATGTAACGTAACTTACATTACAAAAGTAAACGAGCTCACGCAAACCTACCTATGCCAATATCATCAACGTTTATGTCAAATAAACATTATAGTATTTCAAGCAATATGTTTTAATCATCATTTTACCATACGTTAACTATTTAACGTACTTTCTATAACGTTATATCAAAACGAAGGTTAAACGTTAACGTTTATATCAAAACCCTAACTTCATGTAATGTTTACATACAAAATGAATGTACAAGCTTTCAAGGCATGCGTACAAGTAATCAATACATAATATTTGAATATCTTTTCCCTCCAAAACTATGGTACAACTTCTTTGAAAAAAAGATAAAGGGTGGGTTGAAAAATTGAGGGGGGCGGGGGGGGGGGGGGGTGGGGGGGGGGGGGGGGGGTGTGGGGGGGGAGGGGGGTGGGGGGTTGGGGGTGGGGGGATGGGGGGATTGTGGGGGGGGGAATTGTGGTGGTGTGTTGGGGGGGGGTTTTGGGGGATATTTTGAGTGTTTAAGCATTTTGGAGGGAAATGGCAGTGTTATGAATATCATTGTCAATAACTCGCTAACGTTCGCGGCTTGTACTTTGAGTTCAAAGAAGTTGTAACAGAGTTTTTTGGAGGAAAAAGATATTCGAATATTAATGTTTAATTACTTGAATAGCGTCATCGCCGACGTCCGTGAGGAGCAGCTTCGTTAGCGTCATTCATTTGTATGTAAACATTACATGAAGTTAGGGTTTTGATGATACCGTCATCACACACCTGACTAACGTATTCCCTTCGATGAATCTTGTATATAACATATAAAAGTACTTATATAGATAACGTAGGGTAATATAGGATGTATTAAAACAATTTTCTTGACATACTATAAGTTTATTTGAGCAATAAACGTTGATGATATTGGCAGAGTAGTTTGCGTAAGCTCGATTACTTTGTAATGTAAGTGACGTTACATAAGGAGAATAAAAGCAAAAAATCTGTCCATGAAAGATGGATGAACTTAATTTAATAAGTAGATATTGACATGATAAAAAATTGCATCTAATTTATATAGATGGAATAAATACACAGAGGAAAATTGTGGGTTGTTATAGTCCTCCCTCCCTTAAAAAGGAATCTCGTCCATAAGATTATAGATTGGATTACTGAGAGAGGATGTTTGAAAAATAGATGCGAATACTATGGAAAGAATTTGATCTCGTATTCCCACGTAAATCTGGTCCTCTTTTAGTGAGTTTTTATCTACTATTTGACTATGAATACGACTCAGATCTCAGTTGTTTACTCACGATCCATAATAGTTCTATTGAGTTCTTCCCCACAAAGTTGAGTTGGTCAAACGAGCTAAAACTCGTTTCATTCGAATGAACGAGAGATATCATCAGAATAGGCAATTCTTTAGATTAGAAACGTAGAAAGTACTAGTGGACACTACTGATTCGTCAGGAAGCTCAAGTATGTAACCACTGGGCCGACCCTTTTAAGGATCTTAAATGGTCCAATCGTAAATCGGGTTAAGCTTTCACTCGTTTCGAAAACGGATTGTCACCTTCGAGGTACACTTTTATAGTATAACATGATCTCCAACTTGGAATTTTCCCGAAAGGCTTTTCCTGCTTAATTGAGAGGAGGGGTCTGATTGTTGAGAGTAAAAGGGGTTGGAGCTCAAAGTAACCAGCCGATTATGCATGATATTCAAAACATGCATTTTCCCTCCAAAATCTTAAAGAATTTTGTACAACCTTTTAAAAACAACTTACTACTCTCTAATGCACCACATTTGAAACATTATTAATCCTAAACCCTAACCCTAACTCGTCCTAATCCTAACCCTAACCCTAACCCTAAATGAAAACCCTAAAAACCTTAACTAGTTATTAACAAGGTTTAACCTAGCAAGCACCCTAACTCCACCATGACTCACCTACTTGCTAGCCTACTTGTCACCACTAAGCAACCACCCTACCACCTCTATCACCACCCTTGCTCACCAAGCAAACAAACACCCCCTTCGTCACCCTTTATAAACCGAACCCTCACCACAACCTTACACCTCTCTATGCTATTTTCCTAGCCCTCTTTAGTCATGTTAGCATCCCTTGGCCACCACTCCAAGTCTACTTGGCCACCACACCAAGTAAACTTGGCCACCAATCCCATTTTGAGCCCTATATAAGCCGAAACACACACATACATTGAAACTCACCTCTAAATTTCAAACTACCTTTAAAACTTTCTCTAACCAAGTACTAGAAGACTAAGAAGGAAGTATAAGCCACATAGAAGCCAATAAATAAGAAGAGAAGCCCTTGATTCAAAGGTTTCAGGTCTCATTTTGCTCATTTGATCCATTTCACCATCCTTGATCCTATTTGTGTACTTGTAGGTTCTATAACTCGTTCCATAAGCTCTTGCATCATTATAGATCATGCTTAAGCTTTGTTTTAATCCTTTTATCAAGCTAAATCATTCATTTGGTTTTCCTAAACCAAACCAAACCCTAATTCGCACCCTAAAACTCTAAAAAGCTCATTTCGTGTACTTATCAACTAAAAACCATAAGCTGATTTAATAAGCTATTCTAATAAGCTAACTTATCATTTTTATAAACATTAAAACAAATCCTAAAGCCTTAAACCCATCGGGTTAATCTTTATAAACCAAACGAACTCGTTTTGGATTTTTAAGCTCACAAGCTCTTTTGATAAGCTATAAGCTCGTAAAAGTTACTTATTTTAGCTTATAGTAATAAGCTATAACCTGTAAAATTTATTTCTAAATTAAAAATATCAATATTATGGTTTTTGGACTTAATTCGTAAATGGTTTCATGCAAAGGGGTATATATTGTAAATTCTTGAAACATATAACTAGTGGGGCTGAAAATGTAATTATCCTAAAGTTAAACTTCAGGGGTTGTTTTGTCATACTTGAAATTTAAAGGTTTAATGATTTAAAAATATAATTAAAGGGTTAATTTTGTAAATATATATATATCAAGGGTATATATTGTCATTTTCGTATTCTCAAAGGTATAAAATGTAATATTTTTATATTAATTATAAAAATATATTTAAATATTATAAGACTCAATTTTATTAAAACCCGACACAATTATCGTTATCATTCATCGATCGAAACGTTATAAATCAATTATGTTATATATTTAACATAATTTATCATCCACTAGCTTTTGAAGAAATCTAAAATAATAAAATCTTATCATTTAATCTATAACGTATCACGTTACTAGGGAGTTTCATGTGAGGGGATTTCATTTGGGTAGACGTTTTGACGAGTTGCTGGATTTACGATTTAAAGTGTCCTAGCTCCTCAAACGTTTACTACATGACCTCTGGATTATGATAGCCCGAACAGTGATACGATATTTTCACAAGTTATCAAACCAAAAACCGTTAAACTTTATGAAATAAAGTTTGTAATATCAACAATCAAACTAAGACTTGACATATTACCCCAGGTTGCGTGACGAGGCTGTTTACTCTCATTTGAATTAAATTTCAAATCAATCAACTACCTTGATAAGGTGAGTTCATAGTCCCACCTTTACATGTTTTCTAAATCCCGTAGGGAGATACATGCTATAAACCATGAATACAAGTGTTTTACAACTGTATACTATCCTGATATATTATTGCCTAAGTTTGCTTTCACTGCCAATATTTCTTAATCATGAACCATTAGTCACTTGCGAGTGAATGTGAATATTGTGGATAGATCTATTGGGGGTGACGACTCCCGTTGGTGTACCCGTACATGGGGTAACCAAACACATTATATTTGAGAACAAAGGATAACTTTGGCAAGTTACCTTTCCTTAAGGATGGTTGTTCCTTCAAGTCGTTAAATTGACTTCGGATGTTAATGTTTGGTTGCATGAGCTTAGGGCAATAATATTGTTTTTCCCGATAATTGTATGCGTTGCAATTATTACCACTTATAATGACTTGTATTCGATTATTATATTTCAAACACTGTGAATTTCACTCAACCGTTGTGTTGACCCTTTTAGCATATTTATCTCAGGTAATTGAGCAATCTATGGCATGGAGTGGCATTAGACATGAGGACGTCCAAACTTGTTATCATTCTAACTTTATGTTTTCAATGTTTTTTGGGACCTCTTTTGTAAAAACTCTAATGAATAATGAATGATAACTAAATTTTCCAAAACGTCTCTTTTAAGTTGTTTTCTATTATTGTGACTATGATTCATGAAGTAATACCCCAGATTAGCTTCCGCTGCTATATGTTAAATATGGGGGTGTTACATTGTTCTACCTTTTGTGGGCTTCCTTTTATCATCTCCGTCTTGGTTTACATTTATTTAAAAGCTACTTTACTTTTTGAAAACAAATTACCCCCTTAAACGTAAAGCATTAAATATAATCAATAACCTACTACTAGATCACAACCCCGCAGTTTATATTTTAGTCTATGGCTCAGGCTCGTATCATGCATGATTTTAAATAAAAATAGGAAAGTACTATTTGATACAGTACAAGTGAAACACTTAAGCTATGATCTCCTAGGACCTACTACATATGCACATGCACCGCATGTGTAGCCCATCCTAATAGTACATGCAAATCATGAGATTCACATGTATTGTTGCTTAATAATACAACCTGTCATTATTCAAGAATAACAGTTCTTACCTTATTGCTTAATCTTGTTAATTTTAGGTTATTTTTCTTTTAAGATTAATAAACCCTAATTAGGGTTTTCAAAACCTTAAAAGTTAAAAAGTTTGTGACTTAGGTAACAAGAAACCATAAGTCACCATATTTGGTTTTAAAAAGATTTAAATATAGATTTTTAATGAAAAAATTATTTCCTAAATTCCCAGTTATTTTTAAAACCCTAGTTTCCATATTTAGGAATCTTCTATATTCCAAATTAGGTAAAACTAAATCTTTCATCAGTTTATGGAAAGTACCTTGCTTAGCCACCAAGATTCATACCTGTATAATTTTTGTTTTATGAACCCATCTAGCTATGATCCAAAAATCGACCCACTTAGGGTTTCAGTTATACCTTGAAGGTTAACCCTAGTTCTTGTAATTTAGTCCTCACGAATTAAGGTTTCCATGTTTGAAACCAGATACGCTTGTATCCTCATGATTTTGACAACTTTAAGGTTTAGCAAACCCTAATGTTTTGAATTTATGTGATCAAAATATTTAAACCCTAAATGATTACAAGGACCTATTTTTTGCAATTCTCATGACAACACTAATGAGGGTTTTTTGTGTTTGATCATGGATACTTAGTATCCATATAAAATAGACTCTTATGGGGTTTAGAAAACACTAATGGATCGATTCTATATACCTGATCAAACAACCCCTAATTTTAAGAATCTTAAGTTGGGGTTTACTTATGTGATCGACACCCTCAAGGGTTAGAAAACCCATGTGTATTTTGATCAAGAAAAACCCTAAACCATGTTGACACCCTTAAGGGTTAAAAAACCCTTATGTAATTCAACTCGGGTTTCTTGCTTAAAGCATATAAACAAGATTCAAGATAAAACCTTAGTTGTCAAAGTTGTTACACAGCTTATAATCGCATGTCATAAACAATTCCGACACTCATGGCTATAACTTACACGCAAGTCATGCACATCGTATGACGAAATCCATACAACAAAATACTATTGCTTGGATATGATAAAAGATGACATTGTTTAGCCCTATTAAATCAAGTAATAAACGCGCCCTCTTTAATAAAACAATGATGAAGTTGGGTGAGATTATGTCATGCCTCTCCTATGATAATGGAGGTTGCCAACACGATCGAATCTCATAGTTGACCATTATTCCATTTCTCACAGGTTCTTTACATAAAAGGCTCTTAAAAAAATCATAGCATGAAAAAAGTGTCATTTGACGAGGTTTAGATTTGCAAACAATAAAAAAAAAAAGATCAATTAGCCATTGCTGTAAACCTACCAAGTTTCCCTGCCAAGACGCAGATATTCCTAATTTGGTCTGAAGTCACTTAAAGACATTTAAACTCTATTATCATAGCCTCTTACATCACCCTTTTATATAAAAACCACCCATACGAAATATGTTAAGACAAATAATGTTTAAAAATGTTATTTATATTTTTCTTCCTCTCAACGTTTTTATAATAACAAAATGTAAAAACGTTTATGATAAAATTAAACGTTTATAAATTATTAATCATAAAATTCCATTTCTAAGATTAGTAATCACTTAAGGTATGAACAAACAAATCATTAAGCATGATTAGTGATCAAGAAAATATTTTTCTCTTATCCATTACATTTTTACAAAAGTATTTCACAAAAATAATTATACAAAATATTTTCTAATTAAAAGTAAAGTTTTATTTAAAACTTAAATTTGAAATTCAAATTTTCCCCCAAAATAGAAGGTTCTATAACAGATACAACCTTCTCCACAAAAAGACAAAAACAGGAGCGTAGTCTACTGGACGGCCCCCTTATAGGCCTGGCGGCCCCCAGATATAACTGGGACCGTCGGGACTGCCCCCAGTGACCGTTGGGTTTTCCTGCCTATAAATACTGCTCCATTCCTTGCAGAAAAATACACCTCTTAGCACGAAATTTTCAGATAACTTTCTCTCTCTAAAAATTTTCTTTCTCTCTCTAAATCTCTTGATTACTAACATTCTTAGATCTTGTTTCAAGTGATCTAATCTCTTCTTCTCATCTCTCTTTTCTTATTCAAGTGCAAGAGAAGAATATTCGTATTCGCCAAGAAACGAATTGTTATTTATTGATCTCTCTGTTAGCCTCAAATAATATTATCAATCTCGATCTTTATCTCATGTATGTTGTAATAGGCTAGAAGGGTAAACGGGTTCATGAACATAATCTAATCTTGTACTAGTTCCGGACTAAGGTCCATTGTAATTCCGAGCCCGGCCTAAGTCAAACACCATTCGGCCCAACAAAGCCTAAGATGGCCGGCCCATGGTTTAGGATATAAATACCCCTCTCCAAGTGTGGAGAGGGTGTTGGTTCTCATTTGTTTCACACACATTTGTTTAGAATACAACCATCTTATTTTTCTCTCTACTTTCTCTCTCTTGTTTCTCTCTCTCTAAAATTCTTATTATCTTCTTATCTTTATTTCTTGGTTACAATGTTGGAGTAAAAGTGATCTGGGTTTCTACATTTGATATCAAGAGCCTCGGATGGGTTTAGTTGTTAAGTTGTGATTATTGGATCAACTTATTTCTGTCTTTTTTTTTCTTTCTCTTCGTATCTTAATTCTAACTAAAGTTTAGTTGGGTTAGAATTTTTTTTTCTTCTTTGGGATGTTAACAATGGTGAAGATATGGGCTAAATATGGGTAACAGATTACGGCTAAATGTTTTGTTTTTTTATTATTGTTCATAATAAAAGCTTTTGGTCAACACTAATTTCGTAGAAAAGTCTTTTTCTTATCTTGGTTTTAGTAGTATCCCACACAATATATTGCTCCCATCTTTCCTTTTTAAATAGGTCACCTGCTTATTTGTCCTTCAACATATATTGAGCTTTAAAGTGGTCTATTACGTGTGTTTTTTTTTCAGCCATGGGATTCCATTTTTGTTTTCAACTTATAGCTTATTCGGTTTAGTTCATAGCTTATTTTTTTGCTTAATTTCGATTCTAAGTTTTCTTATTAGACGTAGCTTATTCTTAAAGCTTATTCAAGCTTTTTCTGGGTTTCTTGGCTTATTGTGGTCCACGGTTGAGACAAGAACAAAACATAGATCCATAATTTTAGCATCAAAGGATGATTCATTTTTTTGTTGGTTTCTATAGAAGATAAAAGCAAGGACACCGGATTCGCAGGGAAGAAGTTCAGCCGGATTAGCATCTCTTTATCAACCGGATACGCAGCTTCTTCATCAACCGGATACGCAGTTTACAAACATTAACCGAACTCGCAGTTTCCAAGGACAACCGAACTCGCAACTCTCTATTAAGAACCGATCTAGAAACTTTTTAGAAGGAACCGATTTATCAAGATTTAGTAGGAAACGTATTAACAATAAAAGAAGGGCAAACTATACACGTTTTAAGTCATTTTGGGTTTTTCGGTTTTGAGTGTCGGTTAGTTACGGGACTTCAAACCTATACCGTTGCGATCGTGAACTTGTTTCGATCAACGTGGTGTATTTAGATTTCACCAACGATAATCGTACGAGTCCGCGATCAAAAATACAAACATTACATATTTCATATTTTGAAACGAAAGAGAAAACGTTTAGGAGGGAAAACTTTTATTAATTAAATAAAATTCAAAAATGACACATGCAGTCCCTGTGTTTCAAATGAATTTCATAACAAGTCCTTTGCTTCATTAATAACCCTCTTTGGTGAAATACCTTTACACCGTTAGTCCTTATTCTTTTAAAACAGCCCGTTAGTCCTCAAAAGTGAATCGTAATTGCACCGTTAGTCCCTATTTGAGTTTTAATCAACCGTTTCTCATTTAAAGTTCAACATTTGTGCACCATTCATCGTTTTAAGCATATTTTTCACCAACAAAAGCTCAAGTTCTTCAACTACAACAACGATCTCAACAACAATTAATCATTGTTTCACGATTTCTTCTTGATTTTGTAAAATCTCGCAAAAGATTTCATTTCTTTTCTCGGTTTAAATCATAGATTTGTAAAATCCCATGAACATTAATTGATTCCAATCCACAACAATCACTTTACCTACTTAAGATCCTACAAATCATTTTCACTTCCTATCACATAAATCATTCATCATGACAACTCCAATTTCAATTACAACTTCCACAACTGACAGTCAAATGCATAACAACATCATGGCAGCTGGATCAAGGGATCGTCCACCAATGCTTGCAATGGGAAGATATGATCAATGGCACTCACGTTTCTTAAGATACATAGATACAAGACCAAATGGTCATGCCTTGAGGAAATTCATTTTGGAAGGTCTATACCAACCAACTTCTGTCACAATCCCAGCTGTACCCGCAACAGAGAATTCTCCAGCAGTTCTAGAACGAACTGAAGTTGAGACAATCTTGAATATGTCTCCTGAAAACAAAGCTCATTATGAATCGCAAAAGGAAGCAATCCATTTTCTATTGAATGGAATTGGGGATGAAATCTACTCAACTGTTGATGCATGAAAAACAGCTCATGAAATGTGGATAGCTATTGAAAGGCTACAACAAGGTGAATCTCTCAACATTGAGAGGGAGCAAGTTAATGTTCCATATAATTCATGCTATTATGTTTTCTCCACAGATCTTTCATTACAAATTTTAATCACAAGGTATTTTAAAAATTAAGTGAATTAGTATTTAAAATAAGAGGAGAAATGTAATTAAAATGTGATCATGAAAATAATAAGTGATCTAATCAACTCAAAGTATTGTTTATATTCTTCGTAAAAGGTTTTATGGTTACGATCTCATACCCAACAACATCTTAATTCACGACGATTCTGAAGTCATAAGGTGGTTAGGTTAGGTATTAGTCCTATGATCCAACCAGAACCGGAGGGATCTACCCAAGGACAAGAAGACAACTGTTAATCAAGGGATGAGTTTTGAGGAAATTGAGCGGGTTGTAGCCCAGCGAGTGGTTAATGCTATCGAGGCTATTGCAATTTATAAGATAAAATCCAACATGGCCCGCAAGTCAATAAGCCAGACCGAACTACAAGAAGACAAGGTAGCAGAGAATGCTAGCAACAAGAGGAAGTAGGAAGGTAACCACAATGGAAGCTCGAGCTAACAAAACAAATGGCATAAGGTGCCTAGAGCGCACACTACTAGGCCAATCAGCAAGAAAGCATATGATAGATCTCTACCTCTATGCAACCAGTGCAAATTTCACCATAATAGATCGTGCACTGTAAAGTGCAAAAATTGCAAGAAGGTTGGCCACATATCCAAAATTGTAAAACACCTGCTACTACTAGGAATCAATGAACCCGTACTTGTTATGAGTGTGGAAGTCTAAGATACTACAAGAGTGTGTGTCCAATAGTGAGTTTTCAGAAATGTGTAAACATGATCCATGGAGGGTGAGGGAATCTAAGCCTAAGACAATGCAAGGTGCAATTGTATTTGTAACCAAACTAATGGACAAAAAGATCAATACTCCTGCTGAACACCAGGCTGAGAACAAGAGGAAGTTAGATAACACTTCCAAGAACAATCAGAACCAACAACAGCCGAACAAGAGGCAAAATACTGGCAGAGCTTACATTGCAGGGCACGGGGAGAAGAAACATTACGGCGGATCTAAGCTGTTGTGTTCTAAATGCAACTATCACCATGATGGTCCATGTGCTCCCAAATGCCACAAGTGCAACAGAGTTTGCCATTTGGCCCATGATTGTAGGATTTCTACAAATGCCAATACTGCTAATAACCAAAGGGGCACTAGGGCAAGTCAAAAGGCTACTTGCTATGAATGTGGGAATCAAGGGCACTACATGAATGATTTCCCGAAGCGAAAGAACCAAAACCATGAAAACCAAACTGGAGGTACTAGAGCACGTGGAGTGGTGCATGCCTTTGGAGGAGGAGAAACCGAACAAGACCTTAACAACATTGAGGATGAGATCGACGCTTAAAAGAGAATGTTGTCTCGCTTGCCTAGTAAACCCTAAGTTGGAACTATCTTAAACATTATCTCCTTAGGAGTTCTTGTTGTGTTTCTCTTAAATTTCCGTTGTACGAATGATTTCAAATTATCTATCAAATCAATGTGTAGTGAAAATTTCATCAAATTTACTTTAATTCCCTAAATTAATTGGGCAACCTACTCTCTTAAATATCATGAAATCATAACGCTATTTTGATGAAAATGAGCAATGCATCGTTAGTCCTCAATTATACATGGCCTGATCAACTATGTATAATTCAGGAAAGTACCATGCCATGCTGAGAGTAGTCAAGAAAATGATTTCCTACTTATATCATGTACTGTGTTCGTATTCATAAAACGTGTTTACTTCTGGAAATTGAATTAGTAACCATAGAAACTAAGCAGACCTTCACTCCATCTTACTATAAAGTTGACATCATCTTATACCAAATCCTAAGCCAAAAAGCCAAGACACATCACTAGTCGCCCTAAGACAATTCGCAATTAAATTTGCTCGGCATTAGAGAATTTACTAAATCATCCGTTCAACATCGACCTGATGCCCGTAGAACATGGAAGTTTTGACGTCATAATTAGTATGGATTGGTTGTCAATGTATCATGCCGTAATAGCTTATGCCGAGAAGATCATTCGTATTCCCTGGGAAGTAAAACCTTAATTATCTATGGTGACAAAAGCAATCAGGGAAACGAGACTCGTTTGAACATCATTTCATGCACCAAAACTCAGAAATTTTTGTTGAAAGGACATCATGTCTTTCTGGCACATGTTACTACAAAGGAGACTGAAGACAAGTTGGGGGAGAAGCGACTTGAGGACGTACCAATCATTCAAGATTTTCCAGAAGTATTCCCTGAAGAATTGTCGGGTCTTCCACAGACTCGACAAGTGGAATTCCAAATTGATTTGATGCCTGGTGCTGCACCTGTAGCACGAGCACCTTATCGATTGGCTCCTTCTGAAATGAAGGAATTATCGGATCAACTAAAGGAATATCTAACAAGGGCTTTATAAGACCCAGTTCCTCACCTAGGGGAGCTCCAGTCTTGTTTGTCAAAAAGAAGGATGGATCATTTTGAATGTGCATCGACTATCGGGAATTAAACAAGCTAACTGTGAAGAATCTTTATCCACTCCCAAGGATCGATGATTTATTTGATAAACTATAAGGATCCAGTGTTTATTCTAAGATAGACTTGTGATCTGGTTATCATCAGCTTCGAGTATGCGAAGAAGATATTCTAAAGACGGCATTCAAGACTCGGTATGGTCATTATGAGTTCCAAGTTATGCCATACGGTTTGGCGAACGCACCGACGGTATTTATGGATCTCATGAATTGGGTGAGCAAACCGTATTTGGATAAGTTTGTAATTGTCTTTATTGACGATATACTAATTTATTCAAAGAACAAAAAAGAACATAAAGAACATCTGAAGGCAATTCTGGAATTGCTTAAGAAAGAAGAATTGTATGCTAAATCCTCTAAATGTGAGTTTTAGATTCCCAAGGTATAATTTGTCGGCCACGTGATTGATAGTCAAGGCATTCACGTGGATCCCGCGAAGATCGAATCCATAAAAGATTGGGCATCTCCCAAGACTCCTATGGAGATACAACAATTTTTAGGTCTTGCCGGTTATCATCAAAGATTCATCAAAGGATTTTCGAAAATTGCTAAGCTAATGACCAAGCTCGTGCAAAAGAAAATCGCCTTTGAATGAGGTAACAAGCAAGAAGCAACTTTTCAGACATTGAAGAATAAGTTGTGTAGCACACCTATCTTAGATCTCCCTCAAGGATCTAAGAACTTCATTGTTTATTACGATGCGTCGCATAAAGGATTGGGTGCGGTGTTGATGCAAAACAAGAAGGTAATTTCTTACACATCACGACAGTTGAAGATTCATGAGAAAAATTATACTACTCATGATTTAGAAATTGGTGCAGTGGTGTTTGCTCTAAAGATTTGGAGACACTACTTGTACGGAACCAAGCGTACGGTGTTCACGGATCATAAGAGTTTAAGGGAACTATCTAGATTCTGTGAATAGGGATAATGGATCTTACACACTCAAGCAATTTGAGTATGTAACTCCATTAGGGGTATCCAAGTCAGTTATGACTTGGGTCCCTAAAAGAGTCTAATGCTTTGAAATTGTTTTGAACAGGGCAAATCCAAAAGAAGAAGCTCAAGGACTATGCTATCATTGGACAGAGATGCTCTGAATTATTACAGTAAGACCTAAGGACAAGTTTGTCTGAATTTAAAGGAGTCAAAGGAGGTTATGTAGCTTTGGAAATGACTCTAAAGGTGGAAGAATCTTAGGCAAATGTAACCATTGTAAGACATGCATGCATGAGACTGTTTTAGAAAGTTAGTCCTATGTGGTAGGAGCACAAGTTTAATTCTCTTATTTGTTTCTCAAATCTGTGATAAGATAGCACAAGGTTCTCTAATTTCACAGAGATAAAGAAATGTCTTATCCTATCTCGCAAAAAGTTCAATTTTTATGATGAAGATTTGGTAATTCCCTTTAGAGCTCCTAAAAAGAAATTAATTAATAATCAGCTTGATCTAAAGAATATTATTCCCTCTTGAGGAATCACTGTTTGTTTGTCAAAGGAAACAGAGGATGAAGCGTCCTATGGCACAGAAGGCTGGGCATGACCAACTTCAAAAATATCAACACTTTGTTAAAAGGCAATCTGGTTTAGGGGGTTTTACCTTCAAAGACAGTCAAGCATATCACATCCATGTTGGCATGTAGAAATGTAAACAGCACAGGGCCATCTGCAAGAAAGATTGAGGAAAGGACTGTCCAGAGAACTCTTGATTGCTCCACATGGACTTATTTGGAACCTGTTCAAGTAGAGAGTAAAAAACAAGAAAAAAGTACACTTTGGTGTCACTGATGACTGCAGCAAATTCAGTTTGGGTGTTAGTTCTTGCCTACAGATGATGAAACATATTATATGGCTTCATGATTTGATTGTGGTTTGGAAAACAGGATTAAGACATAAAGTAAAGACCATCAGGTGGATTCATTGAACAGAGTTCAAGAATTAACTTATGAATGAGTTTTTTGTGCCAAAAAGGAATCAAGAAGAGAAATAACATGCCAGGGCCTCCACAGCAAAATTGGTTGTTGCAGAAGAAAGAATAGACTCTTATTGAAGCTGCTAGCACTATGTTAGTCATACCCCATCTACCTAATCAATTATGGGCTGAAGCAGTCAATACTGCTTGTTATGTGCTTAAGAAGTTTTGGTGACTAAACCTCAAATGAAGACATCCATAAGAAAATCTTAGATGGAAAGATCCTTCCTAACAATAATTTCCATGAAGACCTTTTTAGAATGCTCCTCTGACCTATACTTAATACTCGAGAACATTTAGGTCAGTTTTGATGTCAAGTCAGAAGAAGGATATAACTGTTCGGGATACTCTACTAACAGCAAAGGTTTTGTTAGAGTCTATAACAGGGTCACAAGAAAAGGTTACTAGACTGTCTTCATGTAATTTTCTTGAGAATCAGAGAATCAAAAGGAAAAATTTCCTGATTGGATGTTTGATCTTGACCTTTAACTCCAACCATGAATTACATTCCTGTAAGGGAAGAAAACTATGCTGATTCTAAAAGATCAAGGAATATCTTGTGATGATGTGAAGATTTTATAATGACCAGCAATTCAATTGATCCATAATAACAGCTCAGCCATGCATCCGAGGAACTAACTGCTGCAAAAGAAGAGTCATTGACCCTCGTGAAGAACAAGCTATACAATGATGAGCTTTGTAAGATGAAGCTTCAAGAATCACTTGTCCAAATCTCATACATGATGATCAAAGTATTGCTTTTGAAGAGGAAAAGGGAAGGAGAATAATCTATTTCAAAGGGAAAATGAAACATGTTGACAGTTACTTTTTCACACTGAAGACGTGCTAATGACACCTCCCCTCAAAGTACTGGTAATACACCAACAGACACTGATGGATGAAACTCCAAAGAAATGGTATTTTCTCTACTAACTCTTTTGATGCGAGAAGGCGTAGTAAACTACACAACAACATGGATCCTCCATTGATGTTCCCTCTATTTCCCCACACTTAGAATTCATAAAAAGATTCATCCTCACAGTCAAATTTTGCAAAAGTACTGCTAGGTGTTTTCAAACAAGAAGAAAGCTTCAAGAGAACAGTACTATCAAAGCAACATCAAGCATTGCTGTCTTCATATACAATCAAACAGAACAACCCACAAATAACAGCAAACATGCTTGTTTGCATTGTTTCTAATCAAGAGGAACCCAAAAAGTCTCTCAGAGCATTACAAGGATGAAATTGGGTTGAAGCGATGCAAGAAGAACTGCTTCAATTCAAGCTAACAAGAGGTATGGGTTTATGGTGACCTACCATAAAGGCAAAGAGGGTGATTGGAACAAATGGGTTTTTAGAAACAAGAGAGATGAACGGGGTGACTATTATCAAGAACAAAGCGAAGCCATATTGCACAAGGTACAGAGCAAGAAGAGCGTGTGGAATTATGATGAAGTATTTGCCATTTGCACCAGTTGCCAAAATGAAGCAATCAGACTCTTTTTGGCATTTGCATCTTTCATGGGCTTTACTGTCTATCAGATGGATGTCAAAAGTGCATTTTTATATGGCAACATCACAGAAGAGGTGTATGTAAAACAGCCTCCAGGTTTTGAAGATCCTGCTCATGCCATAAAAGGTCCACAAGAGTTGTCAAGGCACATTATGGCCTGCATCAAGCCCCAATGAGCATGGTATAAAGACTCTCCACTTTTTCTTTGAAGCGTGGATAATAGGAGAGTGCTATTGATCAAACTCTGATTTTAATAGAAAGGATAGAAGATGTGATTATCATGTTTGGTACAGGTATATGTTTTGATGATATCATCTTTGGATCCACCAAGTCTTCTAATGGTGAAGGATTTTGAATATCTTATGCAAAAAGGAATTCCAAAATGATTTCCATGGTGGAGACTCACATTTCTTTTTGGGGCATTCAAGTCAAGCAAACTAATTGGTGTGTATGTTTACTAAGTCCAAAGACAAATATGTGAAAAGACATTCTCAACAAATTTGACTGTCAAATAGAACCATCAAGCCAGCATCCACCCCCATTGAAGCTCATAAATCTCTAGGAAAAGATGAAGAAGGTGAAGATGTTGATGTACATCTTTATAGGTCTATGTTTTGTTTGTCTCCATGTACTTAACTGCTTTCATATATGCCGAGACCCATAATGTTTGCCTGTTTGTTCTGTGTGCTAAGATTTCAAATTCACTACCAAAGTTTTCTCATCTACACGCTGTCAAAAGGATCCTTTAGGTATCTCAACATCAACCTAATTTGGGTTTAATTGTATCCTAAAGACTCTCCTTTGTCCATTTGGAATCTTTTTTCGATAGTGACTAAAGCCGGGGACATACCATGATAGAAGATCAAGCGTCATGATGAAGTCATTATCTTGGGATGAAGACTAGTCTCTTGGCAATGCAAGAAACAAACAATTGTGGCTATCTCCCTCTACAGAACAAATATGTATCAGTCGTGCAACTTGTTGTGCTCATGTTCTTGTATGCAAAATCAACTAACTTTGATTATGATTTAACTTCATGAACATGAAAATCCCATATAGACCATGATAGCAACATTTGCATTGTGAAAAAATCCTGTTTTTTACTCAAAGGACCAAGCATAATTCAGATTCGACATCACATCATTCGTGATTGGTATGAGCAAAGGCTCATAATGTTGGTCAAAGTTTCATCTACTGATTACAATGTAGCAGATTTACCACACCAAAGGCATTGACTTGGCAAGAATTCAACTTTTTTTTGGGAAACAATTGGGATTATGACCCATAGCTATCTTTGAGGGGAGGATCACATATAAAGTACTGGTTATCACATAAAGTACTTGATTAGGTTAGATGGATTTTTTGAACACTCTAGCTACATATATCGAGTTTTATGATGACTATTATTAGCCACATTCCTCCAACCGGATTAGGTTTTGAGCTGTCTAGGTGATCTAAACATTATTTGGGGATAAACGGCTGAATCAAGTGATGATGACATCTGGAAGGAACAAAGAATAATGGGAAAACATAAGATGGAGGTTTCATGAATCTTTCAGTGAGTTCATACGCTAGAGAAAGAATATGCACTAATGATTCATATGCTGGCTTATGAGAAGAGATCCTCTATCAAGAGAGTTGATGATAAGTATGCTGAACATGGAATGGAAGTTGAAGACGAAAGTGGAGACAGCCTTACTTTGATACATCTAGTTCAATCTTATGTGGACAACTCAAATGGTGACAATTCTTAAACAAACAGTGAATTATGTTTATCGAAATTTTTTCTTTTTTATATATCTTAATTTGATAAAAAGATTAACAGTGAAACAAGCAGTACTTTGTATCAATAGTACTGCCTGGTGTAAAAACAATCAGTACCATGGGGTGAAGGTATTGCTAGTTAAAAAAGTTTTTTTTGAAATATTGTGAAGACGTTGAGTGTGCAGAAAGATTTAAGCACAGATATTTGAATATCAAACTATTTAAGGGATTGAGTGTATGGTTAACCACCACACAACAAATGGTATCAATTCACCATGTACTTACAAAACAAAAGATAAGACTAGGCCATATCACAACAGATTTGGTAAAGACTCTCTAAATCTGTTGATTGTTGAACGAATTTACCAAAAATTGTATGGTTATCAATACACCTATGGTATTACACTGAATTATTTTCTACTCCAAAGCCAAACGGCTTTTTGTGGTGTAGAGAGACATGCAACTCTCAGACGTCCGTTGATTAGCTATAAATAGTTTGCCTCAAAACTATATGGTTTCCTCAACTCACCAATGTTTTTTATACTGATAGTATTGACTAGTCCCTGAGCAAACGGCTTCAGGTAAAGACTAAACAAACCGTTTATGGTTTAATAACTTACCAAAAAGCCATATAGAAATCACACACTAAGAATGTTCTTTCTGAGTGTTGAAGTGATTTTCATTTTCATCATGATTATTAACCTTTTCTAGGTACCAAAGAACTGACTTAGCCCAAGAGTGAATGGCTACTTTAGTAAAGGACTCTTAAATCCATTCATGTTGCGCAGAAATGAAGCAAGTCTGTTTTGAGGTAAAGACAAAGATTTTTGAAGAAATGATGTATTTTCAAGATAAGAGTTTCAGTTCAAGATACTCAAACAGATTAATGACAAGATATGCTCAAAGGATAAAAGCTTAAAAAAGATTAAAGGCAAGTACTGGGCTATTCGCAAGACAAAAACCAGACTGATGCTGAGACAAGAAGACCAACAATCAAGAAACTATGAAAGACTAGCCAAGTAAATTTCAGTTAGGGAGGATAGTTGGGAAATACAAAGTCAAAAGGGTTTGATCCATTATTTTTGAGCTTGATCCCAAAAAGTTCTCATATTGTTGCTTGAGTAGTGTTCTCTGAATAACTCAATACTTATCTTCGTAAGTATTCTTGTTCTCCAATCCTTTCTCTTGTCTTTTTTTATTCAACAGTAGAAACTTTTCCAAGCAGTTGTAATCTTTCAGCAGTTTAAACCAGCAGCATTAACTTTTGAACTAGCAGCACTAACTGAGCAATATTAACTCTAAGAATCATCTTGAAGTCTTTGTTGTCTAAGCTAGGTCCAGCATAATTACTATCAGAAAAAGCCTCCAAGTCAAATGGTGAATCTCTATGATACCAAAGGCCCAATTTAGTTTGACCTTTCAAGTATCTAAAAATTCTCTTCACAGCATGAATATGTGAAGTCTTTGGTGTAACTTGGAACCTTACACAAGCACAAACAGCAAATTTATAGTATTAACTCTAAGAATCATCTTGAAGTCTTTAAATCCCAACACATTGTCTCCAAATATTAAGAGTGAACGCAACTGCTCCTAATTCGAGGTCGTGTGTGGTATAATTCTCTTCATTAGGCTTAAGTTGTCGAGATGCATATGCAATAACTTTTTCTCTTTGCATTAGCACTGCTCCCAGACCTTGATGAGATGCATCACAGTAAACAACAAAATCGTCGTTCCCTTCTGGTAATGCTAAGATTGGAGCTTCACAAAGTTTCTATTTTAGTAGTTGGAAAGCTGACTCTTGGTCTTCTCCCCAGATATACTTCTTGTTTTTCTAGGTTAATTCAGTCAAAGACTTTGCAATTTTTAAGAAATATTTGATGAATCTCTGATAGGAACAGGTAAGTCCTAAGAATTGGCGTACTTCCGTAGGTGTGGTAGGAGATGCCCAATTCTTAACTGCTTCAATCTTGGTGGAGTCAACGTGAATTCCTTGACTATCAATCACATACCCGAGAAATTACATGATACTAATCTAGAAATCACATTTGGAGAACTTGGCATATAATTTCTCCTTTTTTGAGTAATTCCAAGATTATTATCAGGTGATCTGCGTGTTCTTCTTTGTTACGAGAGTAGATGAGAATATCACCAATGAATACTATTACAAATTTATCCAAGTATGGTTTACACACACGATTCATGAGATCCATAAATACAGCAGGTGCGTTAGTTAAACCAAATGGAATCACTTGGAATTCATAGTGTCCGTACTATGTTCGGTTTTAATACAGGATATGAGGTTTAGTCGGGTTTTACTTCGATCATCTCGGATGATCGAATTTTCACCGTCGATTAGGATGTGGATGAATTTCTCGTCATAGATAATTCTAGCATGGTCCTTGGATAACCAATCCATACCAATGACGACGTCAAAACTACCGAGCTTAATCGGCATGAGATCAATTTTGAAAGGTTGGTTTAGCAAGATCAGGGTGCAACCCTGGATAAGGGTATTAGTGCCTACTAGGTTTCCATCGACTATTTCAATGTCGTAAGTAGTATCTAGTGTAATTGATGGGATATTAAGCTTAGAAGCAAGAGATATGGATACAAAACTTTTATCGGCTCCTGAATCAAATAATACTCTAGCTAGATGTTGGTTTAGAAGGAACGTACCTGTGACTACGTTCGGGTCTTGGTGAGCGTTCTTGTCCCTCAGCAAGTATGCTCTTCCATGGGCACTGTTGTTTGCCTTTGGGTACTGGTTTCTGTAATGCCCTTTTTCTCCACAGGTATGACAAGTTACTGACACTGGTTGCAACTTACTTCCAATGGTTGGCCCTTTGTTTTTGCAGTTCCTGGTCAGATGACCTACCTTGTTTTAAGTCTAACACTTAACCGTGCAAGGTCATGTGTGATGCAGGGTACATTTCTTACACAGGGGAAGGCTTCCAGTATACCTACTATTTTCAGTTGGGGCGGCAGCATAAGCCCTGATAGTTTTTTGCCTTCTATTCTGTTGTTGTTGGTAATCATTGTTGCGGTTGCTATTGTTGTTACGGTTGTTTTGGTAGTTGTTATTGGTGAAGGTTCTTCTATCATCAAACTTTCGTTTGTGATTATTGGTTCCTTGCACAGAATTGTGCTTTGTTACTTGATCCATTAACCTCTGAGTTATGGTAATGGCTTCTTCCAAAGTTTAAGGCTTTGAAGCGGTAATATTTCCTTCAATACTTCTGGGTAATCCCCCAATGAAGACTTCCATTAGTTTCTTATAATTTGGCATAATAGTTGGGCATAAGACTGCCAATTCTTGGAATCTTCTAATGTAAGTCTTGAGATCATGCCCTTTTACAGTTAGGTAGTGAAATTCATCTTCTTTTTTCTTGACTTCAGTTCAGGGGCAATACTTCTTTATTAAGTGCATTTTAAATTCGGACCAAGAGATCTTGTAGGCTTCCTCTATTCCAATAGGCTGGGCGAATGAATTCCATCTTGATAAAGCTTCTTCAGTTAGAGTACCAGTAGCAAATTTCACTTTGCAGTCCTCGGTATAGTTACTACGAAGAAATACTGATTTAGTTCGTTCAAACCAGCGGATGAGGGCAATAGCGCCTTCCGTACCTTTGAAATTGAAAGGTTGGCAGCTCATAAACTCTTTGTAGCTATATTTTCTTGCTACAGGAGCTTCTCTTGGTCTGGTGTTCCTATTGGTATTGTCAGCATTTGCCATGGTAGCAGCTTGTGCTTCTAGAGCTACGAAAACACTATCAACAGCATTTGCCATGGTGGCAGCCTGAGACATAGCTGGTGCTGCAGATGTTGGTGTCCTCTTGGGAGCCATTCTATCAAAATTTACAAGACAACACAGAATTCATATAATGATAGTCATATCACAAGTCATCATATAAAAATCAAAAATTTCATACTAAGTGATATTGAATTTATTTGACATACCATTGTATGGATTCTCATTTTGATGCAAGTTTTAACAAGGAAATACACATTATTTTGATATTACATTGTAGGTTATAACGGAAGATTTTGGAATCGACACACTAACAAGCATTTAACTCATTAGGTTTCTCTAGGACTGGTTCACTTCTCAGTGGTTATGGTATGATACCGCGACCACTTAGATAACTCATTATGGATCATACTGTACATGATTAATCGTAATACATGACATAGGATAGACAACCACGATAAACATAAATCAGTATCATAAAACATCGAGGTATAATAGAATCATCGCTGTATTAAGTCATAAACAACTTGTCTACATATTTTACATAGTCAAAATTTGACAAGTGTCTTTATTTATACCACATATCCAGTGGTTGGATTCTAACAAAAGTTGTAAATGATAAGGATCTAGTCTAGTAGTCTGGTGGTCCTCCCTTATGGTTCTTGAGCTTATGGATCTTGTCCAAAAGGCTCTTCATATCTGATCGGTGGCGAATCTGGATATCCTCGATGAGTATCGCTAGAGTAGAAGTCCTGACACGAGCAAGAACAATCTCGTCGTCATGCCTTATTTTCTCTTTCTGAAATTCAGAAATCTGAGTACGGGCTTATTGAAGTTCGGTTTCTAGTTGGTCAAGATCTCACTGTATGATTCCTCGACCATTACCAAGACCTTTTATCTTATCATCCATGCGCTCAATGCGCTCAAAAAGGAGCTCATCTAAGTGATTCAAAATAGTCTCGATCTGTTCCTCATGACGTTCCAGACTCATCTTATGAGAATGTTCTCCAATCTCAAATACCTGAGGTGTGGTAGAGAAATTGGTAGGGGAGGGTGATAGGAAACGGGCTTGTTTCTAAAGTGGTAAAATATCTTTAGGAGGAAATAAATCTTGGGGATCAAACAGTGGTAACACTGGAGATGGAGGAAAAACAGTTGGTGGAGCAATAGGATCTTGTGGTAGAGGAATAGGTAACTCATTACTAGTAGCATTATATACTTGCATGACCTTCGTATATAGATCATCGTGGAAATGTGAGATGGCTAGTGAGGCCAAAAGATACTTAGATAAATCATCTGAAGGATCAGGAGAGGTGTTTCTCGATGAAGCTGGGGAATAGTCTGGTGAAGCCAGGGTATAGTCAGGAGTGTTTGTAGAGGAAAAGGCATCCTCAACATCGAAATCGGATGGGATGATAATAGGGTAGATATAGTCGGAAGTGTTTGAAGACATATTTCTGTAACAACCCAATGTAAATAACATAAGTTATTTATATAATAATCTAATAGTTAAGTATCTTTTACATACTATTCGGGAAATGCAGTGGCATGGAGGACTTTCTTAGATGGAAAAACTAGTTATAGTTAAAGTTTAAACCTTGTTCTCTATAACCGCGACTCTTGATACCAATCTATAACACCTCCATATTTGATTTATAGCAGCGGAAGTTAATCTGGGGTATTACTTCATGAATCATAGTCACAATAATAGAAAACGACTCAAAAGAGATGTTTTTGAAAGATAAGTTATCATTCATTATTCATTAGAGTTTTTACAAAAGAGGTCCCAATATACATTTCAAAACATAAAGTTGAATGATAACAGGTTTGGACGTCCTTATGTCCAATGCCACTTCATGTCATAGTTGCTTAATTACCTGAGATAAACATGCTAAAAGGATCAACACAAAGGTTGAGTGATATTCATAGTGTTTGCAATGTAATAGTTGAATACAAGTCATCACAAGTGGTAATAATGGCAATGAATACAATTATCATGGAAACCAGTATTATTTCTGTAACACCCCCAAATTGGGTCGCAGCGGAATATGGGTCCGGGGCGTGTTACTTCATGAATCAATAGGGTAGATATAGTCGGAAGTGTTTGAAGACATATTTCTGTAACAACCCAGTGTATACCCATAAAGTTCATTTATATATATAATCTATGTTATGTATCTTTTACATACTTTTCGGGAAATGCTAGTGGCACGGAGGACTTTCTTGGATGGCCCGAAAAAGTATAGTTATAGTTAATGGTATAACCTTGTTCTTTATAAACGCAAGCACTTCATACAATCGGTAATACCCCTCCATATTTACTTATGCAGCGGAAGCTAATTAGGGTTTTACTTCATGAATATCGTCCAATATAGAAACCCGACTTCAAAAGAGAATTTTTTTAAAGATAAAGTTATCATTCATTATTCATCTGAGAGTTTTTACAAATAGAGATCCCAAAATACATTTCAAATTAAGTTCAATGATAACAGGTTTGATGTTCCTTAAGTTCAATGCCACTCGTGTAGGGTTGCCAATTACTGATATAACACATGCTAAAAGGGTCAACACAACGGTTGAGTGAAATTCACAGGTTTGAAATGTAATATATAACGAATACAAGTCATCATAAGTGGTAATATTGAAAACTTTACAATTATCAGGAATAACACAGTATATTGCCCTAAGCTCTGAACCAAACATTAACAATCGAAGTCAATTTATCGACTTGAAGGAACAACTGTCCTTAAGGAAAGGTAACTTGCCAAAGTTATCCTTTGTTCTCAAATATAGTGCGTTTTGCCCATGTCGGGTATACACAACGGGAGACGGTCACCCCAATAGATTATCCACCATATTCTCGTTCACTCGCAATGTGACTAATGGTTCTGATTAAGAAATATTGGCAGTGAAGGCAAACTTAGGCAATAATATATCAGGATAGCATACAGTTGTAAAACACTTGTATTCATGGTTTATAGCATGTATCTCCCCACGGGATTTAGAAAACATGTAAAGGTGGGACTATGAACTCACCTTATCAAGGTAGTTGATTGATTTGAAATTTAATTCAAATGAGAGTAAACAGCCTCGTCACGTGTCAACCTGAGGGTAATTTGTCAAGTCTTTAGTCGATTGGTTTATACATAAACTTATTTCATAAAGTTTAACGGTTTTTGGTTTGATAACTTTGAAAATATCGTATCACTGTTCGGGCTATCATTATCCAGAGGTCATGTAGTAAATTTTTGAGGAGTAGGACATTTAATGTAAATTCAGCAAACTCGTCAAAAAGTTATCCTAAATGAAACCCCTCACATGAAACTCCCTAGTAACGTGGATACGTTATAGATTAAATGATAAGGTTTTATCTTTTTATGTTTCTTCAAAAGCTAGCGGATGATAAATTATGTTAAATATATAACATAATTGATTTTATAGTGTTTCGATCGACGAATGATAACGACAAATGTGTCGGGTTTTATTCAAATCGGTCTTATAATAATATAAGTAATTTTTATAATTAATATAAATAATATGAATTTGAAAATCATTGAGAATATGTAAATAACAATATTTACCTTTTTATATATATAATATTTTTTATTATATTATATATATATATATATATATATATATATATATATTTACAAAATTAACCCTTTAATTATATTTTTAAAACATTAAACCTTTAACTTTCAAGTATGACAAAACAACCCCTGAAGTTTAACTTTAGGATAATTACATTTTCAGCCCCTCTAGTTATATGTTTCAAGAATTTACAATATATACCCCTTTGCATGAAACCATTTGCGAATTAAGTCCAAAAACCATAATATTGATATTTTTGATTTAGAAATCAATTTTGCAGGTTATAGCTTATTACTATAAGCTAAAATAAGTAACTTTTATGAGCTTATAGCTTATGAAAAGAGCTTGTGAGCTTAAAAATCCAAAATGGGTTCGTTTGGTTTAAAATGATTAACCCGATGGGTTTAAGGCTTTAAGATTAGTTTTCAAGCTTATAGAAATGATAAATGAGCTTATTGAAATAGCTTATTATAACAGCTTATGGCTTATAGCTTGTTAGATACACGAAAAGAGCTTTTTAGGGTTTTTAGAGTGCGTTTGGTTTAGGAAAACCAAATGAGTAAGCTTTAGGGTTTAAGGGCTGATTTCATGAGATCATAAGGATGTATAGGAGCTGATGTATAATCTAAAACAATACAAGAGTTTATAGAACAAGGTGAAGACTTACAAAAGCTTGAATGGGTCGAAATTGATGAAATGGGTCGAACACTTTAAGTTATGAATCAAAGACTTCTTTCTTCTTAAATCTTGGCTTCTACTTAGCTTAAACCTTCTTTCTTCTCTTCTATGGCATGGCTAGAATATGATTTTAAGGTAGTATGAAGTTTTGATGGTGAATTGAAAGTGTATGTATGTATGCGTGTATATATAGTGTAAAGAAAAGAGTATTGCCCAAGTTTACTTGGAGTGGTGACCAAGTTAAGTGGAGTGGTGGCCAAGGTGCTGTAGAGTAGTGACCAAGTAATAGCTAGGGTGCAAGGAGGTGATTCATGGAGCTACTTGAGGTGCTTGAGGTGCTTGATTTTTAGGTTAGAACTAGTTTTAGGTGTTTAGGGTTTTCGTCTAGGTTTAGGTTAGAATTAGGGTTTTGTTTAGGGTTTAGGGTTAAGATTAGGGTTTTAGAATGATTTAGGGTTTAGTTTCTTGGTTTAGAAGTTGTGCTTTAAGTGTTGTAACTTGTGTTAAAGTGGTGGTAAGAAATAAACATGATTTTGGAGGGAAAATGACCTAGTTTGAATTCTATGCATGTTTAACTTGTACTTTGAGCTTTAGGGAGTTGTACATTGGTTTTGGAGGGAATTAATATTCAAAAGTTATGCATTGTACACTTGTACACATGCCTTGCAAGCTTGAACATTCACTTTATATGTAAACATTTCATATAATTAGGGTGTTGATATAAACGTTAACGTTTGAAATCCGTTTTGTAATAACGTTTTGAAAAGTACGTTAAATAGATAACGTATGATAAAATAGAGTTTAAAACATATTGCTTGACATATTATAACGTTTATTGGCTATAAACGTTGATGAAATTGGCATAGGTAGGTTGCGTGAGCTCGTTTGCATAGGTTATGCAAGTTACGTTGCATAATAGGTGGAATAAATCAAAAATATTCCCGTGAAAATGGTTGTACTTAATTTAATAAGTAGATATTACATTGATGACAATTGTATCTAATTTAATAGATGGATAATTACATTGATGAAAATTGTGAGTTGTTATATAACAGGATCAAAACTACTTTTCAATATTGCCAAAACACACGGATCTATGACAAGCTATAAGGATATATAACAAAACGATAATCAAACAGGAAACATTGATCATAACAATAGTAACTACGTAACTATGCCAGCAATAGAAGTGTTTAGCCAATCATGGTAAGAAACGATAAGAAATAATAGAGGAATTCATTGATCGAACGCTTATAATTCTTATAGTAGTCATTTAAGAATGACTAAATACAAAAGTAAGTAAAGTGATCTCTCCCTTAGATTTCAGATGGATTTCTTCGACCTATGGAAGCTTGGTTTACCCCTTGATGCTGTGGTAGAAGGGTTGATATCGAATAAGCAGAATGAGGGCTCTATTTATAATACTCGAACTAGTTATGGCGTAACCCTTGTGTATGGTTACGTCGTAATCATGCTGATAGGGGATTTCTTTTCGTAGGCTCAAAAAGGTTACGGCGTAACTCTACGTACATGTTACGCCGTAATGCTGACTAGGATACGTCATCAATCTTCAAACGTGTCATGTTACGGCGTAAAGGTTACAAGTAATTGCGTCGTAATGACCATTATTGCCTTAATTGGGTCACGACGTAACGCCTGCGGGGTGGTTATGCCGTAACAAGTCTTGAAAATCCAACTTTTGTTTGTTTTTGTGTCCAAATCCCGTGTTTATTGCTCAAATGCTTGATTTCTTCCTGTAAACAATAAATAAGTAATTAAGTATCATTTTCAGGCATTTATGAGATATTTAAGGCATTTTGATATGGAAACTTTGACTATATAGTATATATGATGATATTATAATTTTATATATATTATATATATATTATAGATATATATATGTTATTAGTATATTATCTAGTTGCAAAGCCCGCCCGATAGGCGGGCACGTTTTGTGAGTATTCATTATAAATTCAGTTATGGTTAATAAATTACAAACATTGTAAAATATTTATAGAGTGAATAAAGAAAAGAAAAAAAATGAATAGTAATCCGATAAGAGGAAATAAAACTTAATAAATTGTCCGCCATTAAAAAGTATTCAAATTAGAAATAAAGCTTCTTTATACACAACATTGGTCGTAGAATTTGTGTATTTACCATCTTTATCGCAACATGGAATCTTCAAACTCTTCTTGCTCTTAACCCTTGAGACAATGACCTATAATTGTCAATGAGAGAAAACTGGCCTCTGAAGAAACAACATAACCTTAAATAATGTTTGGCCTTGACTTTTATTAATGGTCATACGAAAGCAAACTTAAACAGGAACTGTCGTTGGTTTAGTTTGAACGGTAACTTAATGTGTGCCGAACTAATGAAATATTCGCAACTTCAAAGCGTAAAATACTACAAATGATTGGGCTCAAGTTGAAACAGAAGTAATTTTCTAAAAAGCGTAAAATATCTTAAACTTGTATAGTTTTCATACTATTAAAAAGCTTATTTGATAAGACTATTCCTACTTAGATCTATGACAAATCAAGTACATGAACAAAAAAAGCATGCCTTATAAGGCTCACTAAAGTTAATGAGTAAGACGTTTACCGTATAGCTAATACATCGCTTTACATAATAGTTCTCATGTATACATCTTTAACCAACTCAAGGTCTTTCACACCATACTCAAAAATAAGAGGACGTTTGGTACCACTGAATCGCAAAGAATGGAAATGAAGTAAAGAATGAAATCGTAAAGAAAGAGAATAGGTCCCAAGAAAGATGATAGATTCATATGTTTGGTACCCATTACAAAATCAATGTGAGGAATCCATGTTTTTAAAAAATTTGTACTTTGTATAATCTTAAATTTTTTAAAAAAATTAAATCTTTTTCGTACTTTTCATATTTAAAAAAATATTTTTCGTAAAAAGTTTAAATAAATTTTACAAAAATTTAAAAAAAAAATTCAAACTTTTTAAAATCTTTGTTTTATAAAAAAAAAATTCGTACTTTTTAAATTTTAATTTTTTTTCAAAGCTAATTTTTTTTCTACGAAAAAATTAACTTTTTTTTAAAAGTTCAGAAAAAAATAAAAAAGTAAAAAAATTCGATGTAAACCGTAAAAAGTTTTAAGTTTTTTATTTTTTATCATTTTTTTAAAGTAATTTTTTGTTAAATTTAAAAAGTACGAAAAAAATTAAATTTATTTAAAAAAATTAAGATTTTTAAAAGTACGATTTTTTTTTATTTTTTAACGAACAACAACGTAAATGAAAATCATGTGTCACACACATGATTTGTCCCTTTTTTACATAGTTTTTTTTATTCTGAAGTTGGTGATTCTCATCATTCTCAACTTTATTTAAATAATGAATTTGCTTTCCAAAGAATCATATTTTAATTCTTTATTCTCATTCTTTGATGTACCAAAGTAAGGAAATATTTCCCATTCCATTTCTCACCTTTCCATTCCATCATATCAAACGTCCCCTAATGGTATCAATCAAGTGAGTAATATATCTGTCATAAGAGGTGTTAGCATTATTTCATTAGTATAAATTCACAGTTCTCATGTGTTTGTATACTCATTCAACACAATAGTACACAACATATTTTGGATAAGAGGTGCAAAAAATGTGATATTCTAAGAAAGTAAAGGGAAAACTGGGAAAAAGAAATATGATTGCAGAATAAAGAGTAATGCAATCACTCAACGTGTCGAGGAAGTAGTTGTTGAAAAAGATTCAAACTCCACTTTTCCAAATCATTGGTAGAACAATGTGATTGGTATATGCTACGGTCCTGCCACAAGTAAATTGAAAACCAAATGAGGCCAATATAGAAAAAAAATAAGAATATGTTCAGATGAAAAATAAAACATTACTTTTGAGTGATTTTCCCATGCTTTTTGTTATTGTGAGTTTGGGCCTGCCCATCTCACTATTGAATTCTGTAAGTTGCTATGGTTCAAATATATTTCCTTTTCTCAAAAAAAAATACTTTTGAGTGATTTTCCCATGCTTTTTACCAAGCTTAGCCCCTTATAGTCTATCAATATTCTCAGCAATTCTGGTATGCATAGTGTCGGATGAGTATCGTTCATCTGTATTGCCACTTTTCAAGGAAACTCATTCCAGTCAAGTGCCTCCCATTATCTCCTTTCAAACCGTGTGATTATATCTTGAAGTGAAGCGGAGCATAGTCTATATTGTTGTGTCAATCTAAAAGTCTCACCCTCATGTGATTCATCTCTTGGGTACAAGATGTAGCAAATCTAATCATAACAAAACAGTAGTTATTTAAATATGAGATACGAAATTAATGAATAATCAGATAAAAATTAAATATATTCGACTATTTTGAGAGCTCCATATGGTTTGGGATAATTTCAAAATTGAAAGCTTTTAAGTCAAAATATTCAGTTGTAACTTTTGTTGACCATAACTATAGGTTGATAGTTGTCTTGGTTTTATATCATGATATGGGAACATCATAAGCCACTGCCATTATATTTTCTCCACCAACCCATTCCTTTTGTCCATCTGACCCCGTAATAAATTCACCATAAACCTTAAAGGATAAGACACATTGTTTAAGTTCAACAACGATATCTGTTGAGCATTGTACGACCCCTTCTTCAAAAATGTGCCTTTATGCTTAGTGCAAGTAAAAATCCTAACATTAAACAACATAAAAAATATATCATCTTATATAACCCATAAATAAAAAGTGCTTCTCCATACAAACGCCAATTGTAAATATACCCTATAGGTATGCAAGCACAAGCAAAAAAAGTTGTAATAAAATATCAGGTATTGTCTACTATATAGTGGTTCGATATTGATGGTTACCTTTCGTTGTAGCACTTGTCAATAAAGAGATTTGAAACCTACCCCCATGTTGATCGTACCTTCCACATATAATTCTGCAAGATAAATGAGGCCATCTCTACTTTCTAAAAGAATAACCCATGATGATCCTGTAGTTTATAAATGTTTAGTAGGTCAAGATACATGTCCAATTGGATTTAACTGGTACCAGAACTGTTCATGCATAACAGATACATAATAATATATCTGAATTAAACCAAACATCCATCGTACCAATTCCCTTAAAATAAGCTAATGCTTTATCATGGTATGTTTTATGAAGCAGATAGTGATATGCACATTCCATAAATATTGTTTTAACAGAGCACTATTTATGGTAACTGGATGTTAATAGTGAAACGCACATTCCAAAATCTGATGCCATATCATGATATGTTTTATAAAGGAAATAGTGATATGTTTTATGTGTACATAGGTTATGTTTTACTCAACTGATGGAAACTATTTCATGGGTCAAGTTAGGTTATCTTTTATGTCCTTGGGTCAAATTGGTAACTTCAAAACATTAGCTAAGAAGAGGCTGGTAGAGCAATTTGCACAAAAAAGTTGTAACTGTGAAATACTCAACTCTTATATTTACTCTACTCGTCCAACACACCTTTCTGCCCCTTCTAGCACAATACTTTGTTTGCTGATGATCCCCCCCCCCCCCCGTATTATTACTTATTTTGCATCGCTATATAGTGCCTACGTATGTATGCATCTTGTCATTGTGGCCTTTAAGTTTCTAGCGTGTTATCCTTGAGTTTTGATACAAATTTATTGATAATTCTAGGCCTCGCCTGCATCATCTAAGGCTTTAGTTGTTAGTCGAGCTCCTTGCAAATTCCTAAATGATGTTTGATAAACCTTTTAATACTCATCCTTAGACATCTATTGGAATATGAAAGTATAAGGACCGATCTAAAAAATTTATTGACAATGGCATACTAACATATATTTAGTAGATAAACTTGATTAAGTCAAGATTTAACACATTTTATAAAGACATGGACTAATGTAATACTTCAATTGTCAATATTCTAATGTAAGTATCTTGACCTTTAGTATATAAGCTCTTATATCAATCAACTCACCAAACCATCACAAATCCACTTATTGCTGCTGAGATGTATGGATCCACATAATTTATACATGAGAAATTCTTCTTGCATGGTTCTGCACATTCTGTAGAGCCTTTCGTTGGATATTCATAATGAACCTTCGTAATCATGTATGCCTCCATTCCTAAGAGTCTGCATATACATCGTGTGAAAGTTAAACCAAAAGTTGTATCCATTATAGTTGTAGCATGAAACCAATTTCTTTATATTTGGAGGGTTCTACGTTTACTAAGCCATTAAACGGGTCAAAGCGGGTTTACACTTAAGTAAATTCCTAAACAGGTCGCTACGTCAAAGCTATATATGTTCATGTTTTTTAATAATACGATTTACGTGTGTTTATAGTTTTATAGAATACTTTAGATGACTTTTGAGTCATATGACCTCACTGTCCCGTTTCCTTTGTATCTATATAAATTTTACCAATTTTGCATGTTGGAGATAAAAAAATTCAAATGACAAATAAGCTCCAAAATATTCTTAAAATAACACTACAAACTACAACCAAAATACAGAGGGATTATATCCAACTAAAACATTTTGACGTTTCAGGTTCCCGTGGCATACTCCAAGTAACTGTATGCATGTATGCCAGCCCCCGAAAGATCTGAAAATTTCACAATTTATTTACTATAAATCAAAAATAGAAACAAAACACGCCCTTGTAATGAATGAACATAACTTACTTGATATGTGTGGAGGTTCACATAAAGGAGCGACATATGCTGATGTTGATTATTATAGTGCTTTGATACTCGAAATTTTTTATCCGGGACATACTTCATCACTAAGTTAAGAAAAAGCTTGTCTCTACTTGAGTACTTGTAGTCGAAAAGAACAATACTTTAAAGAAACGATATTTGGATGGTCCAACATGTGCATTCCCGCAACTCACGGTTCTTGTATATTCTGTCTTGCAAAACTTCTTATATCGTAAGAGTTTCCTCTGTTTCTATGCATTTTGCCTAAAATTATAAAAGATCAGAAGAAATAACGCAAACTTAAAAGATTTAAGGAGTCTATGTATATATGGATGTATATATATGTATATATATATATATATATATATATATATATATATATATATATATATATATA
>BQNB010046934.1:0-43432 GCA_026074375.1 Tanacetum coccineum | reverse complement strand
ATGTGTGGATATCACTTTTTAATTATAAGTCAAACGCTATACTAAAAAAAGTAGTTATAAAGGCTATACTTGGAAGTGTTGTGAAGCAACATCCACAACACTTGTAGTCAATAAAGAATTTGTTCCTCCAATTGTCTAATTGTAGAAAGATACCATTGGGCCCTCTCCAGAATTAATCAGATGATTGTGTGGCCGCACCCAAAGTGTAATTCAAGATGATTCCTGATTACGTTTGGTAGATCTGAATTAACTTTTATAACGAGAAACTAAATAGTTAAACTATATGGAATGAGTTAGGATCCATATCCATGGTTTAACGGTATCTGTAACAAAGAGATGATAACAGCAAGTAATACATAACAATTATGCTGAGAGTTTTTCTTGAAACAACATCTCAAATATTTCTAGTTTATGACAATGGAGACGTTTCCATTATTGGAATAAATGTAGTATGCTACTCCAACTCCCAAGTGGGAGTTGTTGGATTGTGGGAGTCGAATACATATCTTATACAACTAAGAAGTACGTGAGCCTGATGTTCGTTCAAAAACCCCTCTTAATATAATATATATATAATACATATACGTATACGTAAGCAAAGTATCATACAAATTTTTCTTAGGAAAGAATAATAACTAATCAACACGGGTATCGTTCTCCTCGGTGAGAGGTGAATGGAAATTCACGATTATGTCGGGAATCGAGCTTGAATGTCATAAAGGATTTGATTTTGGTTTCTAAATCTAAAAATGCAAAGGGAAAGCACCCAAAAGTACGCCAATCTAAGAATAACGAGAATTAAACATTTAAAGCAATTAAATTCTACGCTAAATAAAACGCGACTAAATACCTAAAACATCATATTTAACCCTAAAACTTCAAATTGAAAATTTATAAAACCTAAATGTATTAAAATAATTTTTGAAAAAGAAATTATATTTTTTTAATTTTTATTTTATTTTTTATTAATTAAAAACAGATTTAATCTAAATAAAATATTAAAAATAGTAAACTAATTATTAAAAATCTGGAAAATTTATAAAAAATACTTTGACTTATTTAAAATCTATGAAAAATTAAAACTGGAAATTTGGCTGAAAGAATAAGAAGATAAGGAGCAAATAAGCACGAATAAGCTAAAGCTAAAGATCCTATAAAGATTTAATAGTGCAAGACATGTATGAAAAAGACCCAAGGGCAAACTGGTTAAGGCATTAGTGTTGTGTGAGGGAGGTCACAGGTTCGAGTCTTGTGACCTGAAGTTTACATAATAATTCAACAAACCCCTCATGGAGAGTCATGAGGGGTATTTATAGGCCTATCTTAAGCTATCTATACCACTTATATAATATTAGTCCCTGCGTGTAGTAGTTGGCCTATAGCTAGTCCAATTCACGTGTAAGACGCCAGCTTCACTAAAATAGTGAGGCTAACACCTATCATTTGAACAATCGCAGAATTATCTGAAAATTAGATAGTTTAGGAAAGCAGACAAGAGGACTTGAAGCGACCAAAGCTAAGAGCATTAGTTTTCTATGGTCCCTAGAGAAATACAAATGAACCTCCAAGTTATTTGTACAACAAAGACTTATTCTTCTTGAAGAATGGGAATACCACGAAGAGGAGGTATGTTCTATCACTCCAAAAGATTCATGTAGTTTCATTTCATGAAGAAAATTTGAAAGAAAAGTTGAACATATGGGTAAAGAAAGAATTTAAGACTTTCAACGAAGAAGCACGGTTGATGATTTAACATTGGTCTGATTCGTGGTACAAGAGGATGTACAAGATTAATTACAGAAAAGTTAGAGCTGATCCAGAAGAATATTTCTCTGATCACAGGATTGTTGAAGTTGTCAGAGACAATACTAAGCATCAACACCGGCTTGAATTCATGGAACAAATCATTATGATGAGAGAAAATGACAAACCAAGTAGCTTTTTTAAGGCGGACTTCAATTATCTAAACAAGAATGATATTAAAGATATGTACTACCTTTTGCCTGAACAAGAAGGTCAATTACTATGAGAACAAGTTATTGAATTCTATTCATACATTCATCAGAAGCTATGTGGTCTGTGAGAGAGTTTATGACTTCCAACTGGGAATAGAAAGCTATTAAATCAAGATCAACCTCACTACACCAACATTGACATTCCTTGGTATTGAAGAGTGTGATCCTTTCTCTATTGTAGATAAACCTACTATGAGTTTGATTTACTTGAACAACAATAATGAGAAGAGGTTCATGGGTCTGAGAGAGATAGCAAAGTTTTGTGATGCTAGAAAAGGTGCTGAAAGAAGTTAAGATGAAGATCTTTGAGACTAAGTTTTTGAAGAAGACTCCGCTACTAGGAAGCTTAGATCTCAAGATTATGAAAGCTTATGAAAGAGAGATAATAAAGCATCTAAAGCATCGAGAGCAGATGAGAAGATGGGAGTCATTCGTGAATGGAAGACCAATTCTACCAACGATGAAGCGTTGAGAATAATCAACCCTTAGGGGGGATTGTTAAGAATAAGAAAAGTGTTTATTATTCATATGAATTGGGCATGTAATAAATAGTATTTTTAGTGTTATTTATAATGTAATAAAGTCTTACTTGGTCAAACTTAAGTAAATGTTGACCAAAAAGACCAAATAGTAAAAGTAGGGAAGTTAGGAAGTATTAGTATAAATACCTCATTAGATTATATTAAAAATAGTTAGTCATTTTGTATTCCCTTCTTTCCCTCTCTTTTTCTCTCTTTTATTGAAAATGAAAATGTGTTAAAAACACCTAGCATCATCTCTCTTACTCTTATCCATCCATTAATGATACTTATGCAAACATGACATTTATCAAATGATTAAATGCTAGCTAAAGGTCATAGGAGAAATGGACTTTATACATGAAAATTGGGAAATAACTCCAAACAATAAATTTTGTCTTGCATCCATGGTGGATAACTCAACGCTTTGGCATAGGAGTTTAGGTCACACCAATATGCGTTTAGTTCAAAACTTAGCTTTCAATGAGCTAGTAAGGAACCTACCAAAGCTGGGCTTTGAAAGATACTTTTGTGATACATGTGGTCTAGTAGTCAAGGTAATGCAAACTATAGGACTAGGAATAAAGTGTCAATTACTAGGGTTTTATAGTTGTTACAGTTAGATTTGTTTGGCCCATCATTCATTCAAAGTTATGGAGGCAACTTCTTCACTTTGATATTCGTTGATGGTCACTCAAACTACACTTGGGTTGTGTTTGTAGAGTCTAAGGATAATGTCTTAGAGAAGTTTAAAATCTTGTGCAAAAAGCTTATAAACCTGCATGATTGTTCTATTATATTAATTGTAACTAATCATAGTAGTGAATTTGATAAATTCCAATTAAAGAGCTTTTGTGAACAACATGGAATGTCTTATAACTTGTCGGGCCTGTTCACTTCTCAATCAAGTGAGATTGTTGAAAGAACACATCACAAGTTAAGAAAGATGAGTTGTGCTATGTTAGACGAGAAATTCATTCCACAAAAGTTTTGGTGTCATGTATTAGATACGGCAACATATGAGAAAAGTCAACACCCTTCGAAATTCTTTGAAATAGGAAGCGTCATTAGAGTACTTTAGGGTCTTTGGTTGTAAAGTATTTATACTTAACACTTAAGTACATCTCATTAAGTTCGACCTAGAGTCGTACAAATGTGTATTTTTAAGATACTCTCAAACTAGTAAGGCATACATAGTGTTTAATAAGGAAACAATGAGAATTGAGGAATCACTTAACATCACCTTTGATGAGAGTTTACCCAAGCCCAAGTCATCGTCTTGGTAGATGATAGGATCAATGAACCCATAGTTCAAGATCCTGTTAGGTTTCCATCATTAGAAGTTAATATATCAAAGTCGGGTTATCCTAAGAGTATCAAAGAAGCTAAAGGTCACCCAATAGAACAGTAATTGATGAGTTGAATGAGAGGACACTTAGCTCTAAGACAAAACAAGCTTAAGATTTTCGCGTAACATTTCTCAAAATCTAAATTGCATGAGTCTAGTTAAGGTTGTTCATGGTTGACATGCACCATAAAATATTGATTTAAGTGAGGGGTTGAGAGAGAAAATAGAGGTCTACAAGTCGTTTGCACTACCTTTATATACTTGTGCTTTTAGAGCTTATGTGCTTATGTGCTATGACTTATGTGAAAGGCATGAAAGTTAAACACCATTGTTGTTTTAACAAGATGAAGGATATATGTCAATACATTATTCAAACTATGGTTGACATTGTCTCAGATTATACATGTCAAACTTATATGTTATGAACCAGAAATTTGATCTACATCTTGTCAACATTGTGGTAATCATCGCCTCACATATTTAAATGTGTGAAATCAATCTACTCGCAACATTGCATTTTCTATCCCCCGTAATACACATGAAAGATTAAGTAGACAAATTTAATGACAAAATGACACGTTAGATCGCAACTCACCCTTGTGATAAAAATGTTGGGTTTGTGTCAACTTGCTCATTTTATATGTTAATTTCATGCTATGTGTATTAGCGTAGAAAACAAAATACAAGATTTTTGCAAAGATACCAACTATTCATGTAGTCGAAAAAAATCTCATAAATTCAAATTGAGTATGGTATTGCATAACATACTAAAATACGTAAATAATAAACATGATAATATAGTGCTCTCGTCTGAGAAACTATGTACTTAACATACCATATACTTTGGTAGTTAAAGATTATCAATGTTTACATAACACATCGAACCATAATTTTAAGATATTATACTTAGCAACGCTTTGCTCTTGTATAATGGAGTATGTGTTCACATATGTGTAAAATATCTAAAAATGATTAAAATACACTTGTAGTAGGTTTGAAACTTGGACCACTCGTCCGAGATCCTATGTATTTTCTTTGTAACACAATGAAAATAAAGTTATCAATTTCGAAAATCCAAAATGATGATTAAGGATCTCTGCACAACAAACCACAATGGAAATATCAGGCATGGCTTGACAAATCTTGGTGCATGCATGCCTAATTGTAGAAACTAGCTTGTGTAACTTAATCATACAATCTTAACCAAATCTCAATAAATTCAAAACTAAATCACAAGAATCAACAAAGCATAATTGTCTTTCCAACACCATCAACTCAAGAATCAAAAGTACTTAATGTATAGGCTTTATGTCAAGCATCATTAGTACCTTAAGCTTTCACAAAACAATACCTAACCAATTAAGCTTTGATTATATAAACCAACTAGCACTAGTTCTTGAAACACAATAAAAACCCACTAGAAATTTTGGCAAAGGTAGGTTCAAAACAAGAAAAATGAGTGATTTTGAAGAATATTCATTCCATAATAACACATGTAGAAGAATGATGACCTTGGAAGAATAAGTAGGTTACAAATGGAATGAAATTAGGTGTAGCAACATTGATGTTTGTAAAACTTTTTTTAAGTTGTGCATAGTAGATGACCCAATTTAAGATAAGATATCTTGCAAGCTTGGAGAACCTTCTCATAAAATTCATGTTGATGAATGCTTGTGTTGCCAAGTGAAACACATGATAGAATAGAACGTGCATGCTCCTCGTAAATAATTTTGAGAGATATATGCATCCATTAACAACGAACTAAAGGTTTTAACCACGGTCTTTAAGGATATTGCTAGGATCTTTCTTCAAGACAATAATGAAGAATGAATTGAAGAAGATGAATAACCTAGAAATAATCCTTTTGGAAGAACATAAGCTTGGCAGGAATAAAGTAGTGTAGGACTTTAAAATGCCCAATATAGCTTGTTGTTAGATTGTGTAAAATCTATGTTGTTTGTTGCATGTTTTATGTGAAATAAAATGCTTGAATACTTTCTTAATTGTTTACTCATGCTTGATGGTAACAAATTACTTGAGCAACATATTGTAATGAGATTATAACCATAACACATACAAATTTATTGCCCTAGCTTGCTTAATAAAAAGTAATTAGATTTATGATTACAATCCATATAAAATGTTAACATATGTATATGAATAAATACAACAATGTACAAGGTCATAATAAATTGTACTTGTACCAATCCATGTTAGCAAGTATCCAAATGGTGAGCTAACCCATGTTGGACTTGAACATATGTATATGTTTGTTACTTGTGGTGTCTTGTGTTTGTTTGTTGCTAGTTGTACCTAAGAACACCTCGAAGGTAATGCTCTTGACCCATGGATCCCCGCCTTGAAACAAGGGGGAGCAATGATCTAGGTGGAGCATGTGTAAAGATATCTACCTTCTACCTCTACAAAGATATCTACCTTCAAGCAAAAGATCAAGATCTTTCCTTTTGGATTTGACAAAAGGTGGAGAAGGAAAGCAAAGAGAGCTAAAGCTTACGGGGGAGAAGAAAAGCTAATAGTTCAAGATTCACTAAATTACAAGGCTAAAATCAAGACGCAAGCTACGTCAACGACGTTCTCATCTTCGCTATGTTTGTAATTTAATTTGCTTTCAAAATTTTATTTGTCATCATCCAAAAGGGGGAGATTGTTGGGGTAACATTGACTAATATCTCCTTTATGTTTTAACGATAACAGTGTTTCAAGTGCGCTAGTCGCGCGTCAGCACGTGGCCAACGTGCCACACTCGAATTCTGTTTTAAGGAATTTTGATCGTCGGCTTTCCTCTTCCCCGACACATGTGGATCTTTCAATAAAGGTATGAACATGATACTTGAGCAATTAGAAACACTCAAAACGGGGTTTAGACTTAGAGAGGAGATAAAACAAGTCCTTCCATTTTTCAACAAAACGCTAAATCATTTACTTTATCAAACGCCTCTAGCCAAGGCTGAAACTTCTTTTCTAAACCTAGTATAAACATACTTTCAACTTACCATCAAACGAAAGTATTCATTTGACCTTAATCTGGATTTATGTTGTCTCTGATCATGTAACGGGTTATACTCTCTTATTGGTCAAACTAAGTCAAAGGTCACTTTGCATAAATGCATCCTTGCCCTTTACGGGATGTGCTTTACTTGAGATGCAAAGCACTTATCTTGTTTGCATCAAGATGATTAGTGATCATATTCATTGTTGATTATCATGGATTAAGTCTTAATGACTATTTGAGTATGTGGTAATTGAAGGTTAATTATGATTTGATCCTTCTTACCTTTACATACTTAAAATATTTTATAAAATCCCACATTCTTCTATATATTCCTCACACATCACTTACACCTCACTTCCCACTAAACATTACCCTAATCATTTGTAATCCCCTTCTTACCAAAACAAATGATTATATACACTCTCTTATACAATCCTAACATTTCAACAAACATTTTTTCCACTTTCCCAAATCATTCCTTAATCATCATTGCCCAAGTCTTTTCTCTCCTTAATGGCAATTTGATTAATTACATAATCAATCCTTTGATTATCTCTATCTTCATCACCTTCTTCATAACTATAAACCTTAAACCATTACCACTCAAACCTTCCCCAATCTTATCATTACATTCCCTTACACATTGTACCTCATTGTACTTGTTGTCACCCACATTCCCTACATAGGCTCCTATGTGTCACATCACTAAATTCTCACCCACACATTCCCTATTCATTATCTTCTTCACTTCTACACTCATACACATTCTCATTTGAATTTGAATTCCACACACACACACACACACATATACATACACACTCAAAAGCTTCTCTTCTACTCTTCCTACACACACATACTCAAAACTTCTCTCACACACTTTGCTAACTTACCACCTTATCCTAACATTCAAATTTGAAATTTAAATTTGAATCCTTAGGCTCCTTTTCATCACATCACCCTATCTTATCTTGCCAACTCATTACAACTCACACATATCTCACCTCTTTGAATTTGAATTTCAAATTCTCTAGCTCACAACATCCACACTTTCTCTCCAAGCAAAAGAACATTCCTTTGGCATATTCTTTCTTTCTTAAATTTGCCAACTCATTCACTCAACCATTATTAGTTTCTAACTAAGCCAATTACATGTAAGGAATACCCAATATACCATTTGTCTAATGGTTCTTTCCTATCTCCTTGAAATTGCACAAACGTCCTCAAAATCTCTTTTAAACACTTCACAAACGTTTTTATCAAATGGCTATTTGAGTTGGTTGACCTTGAGTGTAAGAATAATGAAAAGGTAAAAGTGTGATGTACAATTAGGGGTTTAACAAGAACGGGTATATAAAACGCCAAAAACCCAAAAAGCCAAGATGGGTATCTGACACGCTGGTCATGTGCTGAAGCTGCCCAGCGTGCCACACTCAAATTGAATTTTTCCAATTTGGGTTTTTGGCCTATAATACCCTGCCTTGGCTCTTGTATTCCTCACCTCTTATCATTCTTTCTTTCCTCTCTTTTTTCTTCTCCTTTCCTATAAGTCTAACACCTCTTGTGTTCTAATCTTCTCTTCTGTCATCTATTGAATAGAACGCATCTCCGCAAGAGAGACACACAAGTACTTAATCCACACTTGTATGTTATTAGTCGAGGGTCTTCTTTCTCATACCCTTTCTATTATAATTGATTCTCTAGGAAAGGTTAGGACTTGATTTAAATAAACAACTTTCATTCAATTTGGTTGTAAGTGAAGTCTTGTATCTTAGTAATCAAGCCTAGATCATTGGGTGATCTAGTTGGGGTTTTGGTATACTTCTAAGGAGAAGTTCTTAGTGGTCCTAGTTTATCTTAGTGATCCTAGAAGAAAGCCAAATCATGGGTTCTTAGGGGTAGATTCCAAGGGCGGAATATCGTAGGGAGTAACTCATCTTAGTGAGCGTTGATATTTGTGCATATCGGTGAAGCGAAATTGTAATACGGTTTATAGTTCACCATAAGGATTATACTATAGTAATAGTATATGTGTCGTGGATTCGCAACTTAACATACTGATGGTCTAAACCCTATCCTGAACCAGTATATATCGTGGTGTATCTCTCTCTCTCTCTCTCTCTCTCTCTCTCTCTCTCTCTCTCTCTCTCTCTCTCTCTCACTCGCTCTCTCTCTCTCTCTCTCTCTCTCTCTCTCTCTCTCTCTCTCTCTCTCTCTCTGTCTCTCTCTCTCTCTCTCTCTCTCTCTCTCTCTCTCTATCTACTTATTCTCTTTATCATCAAGTAGATCATCACACCACTCAGTTTCTTGGAGACTAGAAGTTTCATAAACTTCTAAGAAGTCGAAAAGACCGTATTCACCCTCCTCTATGGTTCTACACAGTCTTTCTAGGAGGAGCCCCCACCTTCTTCCTTGTATCATCAACCAAATCTTCCATAAAGTTCCTATTATCTTCCCTAAGAGTAGAAAACGTATTAGATGCTAGAGTACTAGTCGTCTTCTTCTTGATAGCTTCCATATTCTTCCTAGCCTTTTCAACTAGATTTTCCTCCATGTGAGTACCCCTAGAGTTACGTTTAGGATCTTGAGCATTTAAAACATCCAAATGACCATCATCTTCCAAATCACCAGGAACCTCAAACACATTAGAAACTGACGTACTAGCACCCTTGGCAGTCTTCGTTCTGACATGTATAAACTGTTGTTTCTTAGGTCAATTACGATCCACTTTCACCTCTTGTTTTCTAGTCACAGGTCCCCGAAAAATATTTCTATACCTAGTTTGGAACCAATCATGACTTGTACCAACTTTATTCTATAATTCAGTAATAGCACGTTCAGGACATAGAACATCATCATGACAGAATACCAAACAAGTACCACATCTCAGTGGTTTCCACTCATATTCCACCTTAATAATATGCATCATAACTCCATTTCCATCCAACCTAGGGACAGAAATTACCAAAGTATCCTTGAGAGCTCGATCAGCCCTCAAGTAAATCAAAGCCCGAGCATGATCCGTACGACTCGAAGATTGCGTGCATGCAGTGACAATACACGAATCCAACATCATGAGAGTACCACGTCGAGTAGCAATAACACTCAAACCATCGGCTATGAAAGCAAACGCAGGAACACCATGAGGTTTAACCTAAATAGGCACGGAGGTTAACTTGTCTTACGATAATCCAGCAGTCAGCGTCCACTTCCTTAAGATGAGAGGTAAACTACGAATCAGCCATGGACCATGCTCTAAGATTCCTTCGAGGCCATCAGAAGAAAAGAAATTGATGAAAACAAAACCCCTTTTATCCCCCATGATACGTTCAACACCAAATTTCTTCCACGCGTTCAACACATATCTCTCCACAAGCAGAAAAAAGCCACTTTCTTTCCAATAAAGTATCCATAGAGAGTATTCTGAAATCTAGCACTTACTTCCAACACCGAAGATATGGGAATTACTACATCAGCCATACCTGTACTATATGCGATAAGAGGACGAAAGTGTTCCTTCCGCTTACTAGTTTCCTTAGGAAGTAAACTATCAAAGGAAGGAGAGTTCAGTTTCGATCAAAAAATAGCTCCCCATTTGTTGTTGTTTCCTCCTTGGAAATCGATTCATCATCAGAAGAACCCACATTCAATCCATCTCTCTTTAACCTTGCTTCTCCTTAACATCATTACCTCTCCCTCTTCCTTTCGGACTCAAAAAACTTTTCTCCATGATCCTCGTCCACAACAGAATCCAAATCAGTTAATAACTAGTAAGCACAAATAGTCCACAATAAGAAAAATTGAAAACCCTGGTTTATCAATCGTTAATGATGAAGATGATTCATATAAACTTGAGATACATGCAATGAAATCCTTGATTTATTTGGTTTTTTGGTTCTATCCATAAACACATACCATCAAAGCAACATACAGAACTAAAGAGAACATTTGAGTTATGTTAGGATTTCATTTTATGTGACGACATTACTGAATTACCATAGTTTAATATAGTTCCATACGCATGGACTAGAATAAATATTATTGTATAGTTGTGAGGAGTATTGGCTATATATACCCCTCCAAGGCTTCCATAGAGGGGTTGAGACTCTTGTAACATTTCCCATTTACATTCTATTTTACACACATTTGTTTCTCTCTCTACTCTCTCTATCTCTCTAAACATGGCTATCTTGTGGTTTGAGTCTCCTCGGCCACCAGATCTATGATTCTTTAAAACTGTCAATTGGTATCAAGAGCCTTGGTTTCATTCTTGGATCAGGTTACGTTTTATGGTCCGGTTGGTATCTCAAATCTGTCACAGTTTGTTGTTTCGTGTTTACAGCCTTTATTTCAGCTTATTTTTGCTTATTTTTGTGTGCTTATGATGCGGTCATTGTTAGACTTCAACAAGAAGTTTTACAACTCCCTAGGCAGAGCACCTAATCGTTGTAGTAGTAGTATAGGCAAGACTCAGGGGGTTGTTATCATTCACTCGAGAAATAGGTTGGGAAGACTTGATCATGGTCTAACAAAATTCTAAAGGTTGAGGGAAGATTCTTTTTGTGTTTTTGTATTTTATGGAAAGCAAGTAAATTATATATTGGAAAGGTTGGTTGGTTTTAGCTATTAAACTGTATATAAATATACACTAATGGTGATAACAATAAGATAAAAGACTGTGTTTATTTAATCATGTATTACTCCCTAGATTTCTTCTCCTAGTGTTGTTGCCTTGTCACACTTGTGATGATCTATGTAATTATTTCCTAAGTCATGAACGAATTACACGAACCCGCCATCTACTTAGCATTCCGTTAGAGCAACGCACAAGCAAGGTAGTATGAAGACTATTACAAGGCCCCTAAGGGTACACTAAGTGCATATGAAATATATTAAGAGTGGATCAACCATATTAGGGGGCAAGGTAGTATGAAGACTGTTACCCGATGGTATCCTTTCTACACAATCATAGTTCCCTAGACATATCGATAGCGATACAGACAAAAGCTGGTTTTCTAAGGCCTAACATGCACATTCATCACAAGAAGCAACACCACTAAGATCTACATTCTAGGTTTCATACAATCATAAATAAACACAATAGGAGGCTTAGCCAAGCATGTTAAAGATAAAGCAAGAACATAGATGAATCAAACAACACATAGACATATTGAATGATTAAATAAACCTTACTTGATTAAAACATGAGTTGGAGGAAGTACAATGGGATTTTTAGGCCCTAAATTCGTCTCTAACAGCTGCTAAACGAACTAGGGTTCGTACCCTCTTTTTATTCTAAAGTTACACACTTAAAACCCTAAATTTGGGTTTGTATATAAAGGAAAATCGATGTGACGGTGTCGCGTTTTAATCGTGACGCCGTCATGAAAGAGAATATTCTAGATAATGGGCTGGGTCGTGTGCTTCTGACGCCGTCTTGGAATCTCGTATCACCGTCTTAATCATTGTTTTGACGGCACCACGTTGTATTTGTGACGCCGTCTCCAGCCACTGTAGAGAAATTCTTGAGCCATGTTGGTGTAGGTCCGTAGTCTTGTCTGTTTCTTCTCCAAATGAGCCCAAGCCACGTGTATTTCCTCCAAATACCTTCCAAATACAAAATACCTAAAAAGGAACGATTAAGTACCTATTTTGGGCATAAACATACGATTTAGGGGGTTAAACGACCCCGAAAAAGTGTATAAAATGACACCTCATCAAATACCCCTACACTTGGGATTTGCTTGTCCTCAAGCAAATAGGCTTTTCTACCTAGACAGTAACAATACGAGGGGTCATTTTACCTACTCTTTAAAAGTATTTTACAACACAACCTTCTAGACCTCGTAATTAAAAGCACGGAAAGTATACACTAGCACCTCACATAAGTGTTTGGGATTCTCTCTTTCACTCGGGTGTATAATAAATTATAACATAAAGGGAGAAACGGAAAATCAACACTCATTACCTGTCATAGCATATAAATTACCATAGGCTTGGTAAAAGATCAAACTTCCACCGCTCAGTGCAAGCATTATTCATTACTATCTAATAGGTCTTTTAAAGGGTTGTGGAGTGTAGGTGTAAGATAACATATAATGGAAATGAAAACGGATGGGATACATTTGGGTGGCTTTGGGTGAATTTGGAGTGGAAGGGTTAGCTAATTATTTACATGAATACACGCTGGTTTGGTTGCTAAGCCAAGACTCGAACGAAGATATGCAAACTCTACACAACTCTACATCAATCTCTTTCTTTTTCTTTTCTCTCTTTTTTTTGAATAACATAATACATCACATGGGGTTTATAATATGTACCCCTACACTTGAGCTTTTACATGCTCGATATTTACAATCTAACTAATGACCCGAATTGAGGTGGATCAAAATAACTTGGAGATCATTTGACAAACATATGGGGGTATTGACTTAACTTTTCTTCCCCATTCTTCCGCGAAATAAATACTACCATTAATCCCAATAGTCCTAAAACAGTATTTACAAGGATAAGGACTTAGCAACTGTGTACTCAATAATTAATTTGGGTTAAAACACAATAATGTACTAAAATAGAGTACATATAAGGTAGGCTAAGGCTTTTTGGGTGTAACGATTGGTTTAAGGGTGACAATGCTCTTCATTAATGATCCGGAATCTACCAGAAAATTACGAGAACCGTGAAAAAGGATAGGTTCGAAGGGTTGTACTAGGGGTATCCTGCACTAATAATGAGTGCATGGCAAGGGTGTGGGATAGTTATATGATCGGTATGATCATCATAACAATTACAGGTTTAAATCATAGGTTAATCCTAATGCCTCTTATCAAGCAAATCCTAATACTTACTATGCGATCTCGGAATGCATCACAATAACAAGTTCTAGAATTTAATATACTACCGGTACACTCATATGAATTTTACTAACACCAGACATTCCAGAAAAGGCGACAAGGCAATGCATACATGGCCGTAACGACGGAATAGACATGCACGCCTGCAGATCAACCTTAACTCGAACCGGGTAAAGATAAAATCATCTTGGGTTACCAACGATGGGTACCTGAATTCCTAAAGATCTAAGGGCGAACCTCACATTTTGGGGTGGAATTCTGAGGGTTATTGTGCTAGTCATATAAATTCCTATCCATGAGACGCTTTTAATACTCGGTTTTCGTCGGTATGTGTCGTAAAAAAATTAAAATTTGGGTAAAAATCACCTTTTATGCTATGTTTCGATATATTACCCATCATTTTAAGGACAAAGCAAATGGCAAATGAAAGAATAGTTTCTAAGGCTTATTTCCCCTTACAATTAAGTTAAACATTTGTCCTTATGTTCTATAAAAGCACCGTTGAACGAATAAAGAGAAAAGAAACTTGTACTCCTATGTCATTGATCAATATGGAGAAGAAACATGCGATAAAACAGTTAAATCGTCCTTCCGAGAATATCCAATGAAATTCCTAAGAACTTACCAAGCTTCTCTCATCAAATATAAACCAGTAATCTAAGGACCAAAGACACTTTATACCAAGCATAGAATGTTGATAGACAAAATTATAAATATGGAATTTAGGGATCAACTCGATAAAGCAGTAGTAAAGATAGGATGAGGAGAATTGTTAACCTCATTAGGTTTTGAGGTTTATAACAGGAAGATTACATTATATTATACAGAAGAATACATATTTTAAATGTTGTGCAAGTTTTATTTTCAAAAATAATTAAAAACTTTGAGTTTTCTGGACCTGGACGTATGACGTCGTCAGGGTTTTTGCGACCCCATCACAGGTGTCGTGGTGACGGCGTCGCGTGTAAATCGTGACGCCATCTCTACAGTCTGTGAAAACGAAATTTTTGTTTTTGATGAAAATTTTCTCGCACTTGATTCCATAAGTTAATTCTTGTACAAATGGCTGCATAGAACCTGAGATTTAACAATTCAATCATATGACTCAAAACTGACACAAATTAATCTAAACAATTCATTTAACATGTTTGAATTTGGCTTAAAAGCCGGATAAATTCCCCCACACTTATTGTTACAAAATACCTTTGATTGAAATTAAGACGAGGTTAAAGACAAACAAAGCATGATTACAAGATAGTTCAAACATAATAAAATAAACGGTAAAGAATTAAAACACACATGACACTCCTAATTTGCAGGAAAAGTAAATTGGGTTGCCTCCCAAGAAGCGCTTGTTTTTGTTCGAGTCACGAGCCTGACTCTACCCTTATTTAACAAATAAAGGGGAGGGTTCCCCTACACTTGAGTTCAAGTGCGAGTGATAGTAACGGTACATACGATCGTGATGAGAAGGAGCCATATGTTGAGAAATTTATTGTTGAAGAATAGACTCTAAATGGTGTGCTTCTAGAATTCTACCTCTCTCTACTTTATTCGGCTTGTCAAATAAACTAAGTTCTTCTCCTAAAGGAGAAACTTCCTTAGATTCTAATCCCCAATCATCATCAAACATCTCCCAATTTGAAATATTAACACCTAGGGATACACTTTTTCCTAACAAACCCAGTTTAAATCCATAATGTCTCTTAGGGTCATCTATACCTGGGTTATAATAACTATACACACCCTTAGGATGGGAATTTGCCATGTGAGGTGAAGGCGGTGTTTGAGTTGTTAAATAATCTACTACCTCCATCCTAGAACTATCCGAATTATGTGGTTTGATGGGTGGTTGGGGGCCTATTACATCTCCTAGACTTACATCTAAGGATGGACTATTGAGTAAAGGTTGATGCTCCGGTCCATCAAAATTAGGAACTTACCTAGAACTAAAAGGAGTGTTGTGATTACAATTCAAGCCTACTTCCTCTAGTTTTGTTTCGTTCAAAGGTTCTACCTCTATCGGGGTTCCTAAAGTCTTTTCTATTTCTTCCGGGTAAGTCACGAGTCGTGTGTATTCCTCAAATGACAGTAGGGTTTGTATGGTACTCTCAGGGCTTGTAACTCCTACCTCATTATCCATCGTACTTAGGCTATCTACATGCTCATCATAATCTAACCATGCCATGCACCTAGGTACCTGTACCCTAACCATATCATCCCCAACTATTTGAGCATTTGGATTTGCTATTGTTTCATCAGAAATAACGCTTGTTGGGTTGCTACATTTTTTATCATATTAGGCACAATCCTCTATGGCATACCATGCTCCTATATCACTAAACTTCCTAAGATCCCCTTCTACTGTCAAATTGATGATATGACGGGATAACGAGTCGAGATGTTTAAGAAAGATTTCAATTAGGGTCCATATACTAAGGCCATGATTCGGGACTTTTCGGATTATGTCTTTGAAACGAGTCCACGAATCGTAGAGAGATTCATCTTGATGTTGTTGGAACACCAAGAGTTGATTACGGAAGAATACATCAAACCTACCTACGCTAGAATAACCATACCTATTCATTATAATTTACAAATTTACAAATGTTACGAACAAAGGGCACAAAGAAAAACATAGACTACAAGAAAGCTAATATAAGGAAATTAAATTCTCACTTGAAAGGATTCAAGCAAGTAGAACTAAGTTAAACTATGATCAAAACCTAACTATTCCCCAGGCCGCGGCGCTAAAAACTTGATGTGCGGTCATCATAGGACTTCTACACTAAGTTTTACAACTCCCTAGGTAGAGCACCTAATCGTTGTAGTAGTAGTATAGGCAAGACTCGGAGGGTTGTTATCGTTCACTCGAGGTAGGTTAGGAAGGCTTGATCACAGTCTAACAGAGTTCTAAGGGTTGAGAGAAGATTATTTTTGTATTTTTATGTTTTATGAAAGCAGGTAAAATCATATATTTGAGAGGTTTGCTTTGGTTTTAGCTATTTAAACTAAATAACGACTACGCTACTGGTGATAACAATAAGATAAAAGATTATGTTTATTTAATAATGTATTACTCTCTAGATTGCTTCTCCTAGTGTTGTTGCCTTGTTACACTTGTGATGATCTGTGTAATTATTTCCTAAGTCATGAACGAATTATACGAACCCGCCGTCTACTTAGCATTCCGTTAGAGCAACGCACAAGCAAGGTAGTATGAAGACTATTACAAGGCCTCTAAGGGTACACTAAGTGCATGTGAAACATATTAAAAGTGGATCAACCATATTAGGGGGCAAGGTAGTATGAAGACTGTTACACGATGGTATCCTTTCTACATAATCACGTTTCCCTAGACATATAAATAGCGATACAGACAAAAGCTGGTTTTCTAAGGCCTAACATGCATATCCATCACAAGAAGCAACACCATTAAGATCTACATTCTAGGTTTCATACAATCATAAATAAACACAATAGGAGGCTTAGCCTAGCATGTTAATAAAGCAAGAACATAGATGAATCAAACAACACATAGACATATTGAATGATTAAATAAACCTTACTTGATTAAAACATGAGTTGGAGGAAGTACAATAGGGTTTTTAGGCCCTAAATTCATCCCTAACAGCTGCTAAACGAACTAGGGTTCGTACCCTCTTTTTATTCTAAAGTTACACACTCAAAACCCTAAATTCGAGTTTGTATATATAGGAAAATCATTGTGACGGCGTCGCGTTTTAGTCGTGACGTCGTCATGATATAGAATATTCTAGATAATGGGTTGGTTCGTGTACTCTGACGCCGTCGTGAGATCCAGTGACGTCGTCTTGGTCTTCGTTGTGACGGCGTCCCGTTGTATTGGTGACGCCGTCTCCAGCTACTGAGAACATTATCTTGAGTGATTTTGGTGTAGGTTCGTAGTCTTGTTTGTTTCTTCTCCAAATGAGCCCAAGTCAAGTGTAATTCTTCCAAATGTCTTTCAAATGCGAAATACCTGAAAAGGAACTATTAAGTACCTATTTTAGGCTTAAATGCACTATTTAGGGGTTAAACGACTCTGAAAAAGTGTATAAAATGACACCTCGTTAATTATCTTTGTGTTCCCGCAAGCTCTTTATCCCCTGTGATCACAAAAACAAACCAAAGCATAAAATCGTTCTACAAGAATTATGAAGTGTACAGTAAATACTAACCTAACTCACTTTTGTAGGAATCATGGTTGCATTTAGCATATGCAACAAGCCTTTTAAACCACTTGGTGGCCTAAGTGGACGAGTTTAGTCTCGTGAAGGCTTCCAGAAAACATACCCACAAAGTTCATTTAGATGTACAAGGTTTAAACATGTTAAAAACTTTAATTTTGAGGTTTTCAGAAAGAGGTTACGACGTAACCTTGGTGGTTACGCCGTAATCATGTGGGTATAAAAAAATTTAAGTTTTGAAAGCATTACGGCGTAACCATGAACTGGATTACGTCATAACTAAATGGTTACGGCGTAAACTAAAGTTGTTACGCTGTAACTGTTGCAGATTCAGCAGAGTTACCACATGATTATGGGTCGAGCCGGTCTCGATAAATGCCTCCTAGCTACTGGATCCTGCAAAACAATGTTGAAACATACAAACCAACTAATATACAGAACGAAAGATAGTCACGGAGTGCCTCCCACAAAGCGCTTGTTTTTGTTTGAGTCACGAGCTTGACTCTACCCTTATTTGCCAAGTAATAAGGTGTTTCTTCCCTCACTTGAGATTAAGTGCGAGTGAGAGTAGCAATGAACACCATGATTTGCTACTGGGTAGGGGAATGACAAATTAGAACCATATTGCTGCTGAGATTTCATTTCCCTTGATGATTGGCTCACTTGGTGTAGTAATTTCCGAATGAAGGTCTTACAATTATATGTCTTTATAACAGGGTTATCATATTCCTTTTCGGCAGCCTTTGTAACATTAGAAAATTCCTCCTCGAATTTGTTTAATTGCTTGTTAGACATAGGATTTGTAGCCGGTGCTACATAATCATCGTCAGGTGGTGTGATGTGAATCGTCTGAGGGGTCAAAGGTTGCATTACACTATCATCATAATCCTGTTCCTTTTCCCTTACAATTTTATCCTTATCATGGACTGGTCCCAGTGGTATATATGGTTGCACTACTGGTTTAAGGTTGGGTAAAGTGTGTATGGTAGGTGTTAGAAATTGCCTCCACCTTTCTACATCCTTGCTTGTAATGTCCCAACCGACATCCATGTCCCCTTCATCTTCCTGAGCTTTCACATTATGAATTTTCTTAGGATTTCCAATCATGCAAACGGTTTCGCGAGTTCTGTAAGGGCTACCCATTTGTTCTTTCAAATGTCCTAGAAACGGCATAGGTGATAAGTCACGAGGAACCGGCTCCTTCATGTTTTCCTTACCCATTGTCGTTATTGCCTTGACTTTTTCTTCTGTATTAGTGAGGACTTTATAGGTTAATTGATAAGCTTTTTCCTATAGGTTCTTTGTTGTAGTTTTAAGTGCCCTTATGTTCGATTATGTTTTTCAAGGATCTTCCTCATCCTTTCATCATCCGCGATCTGTTTTTTAATTGTGTCTTCGCAAAATTTGATGATGGTTTCTTCCAAGGATTCCATATATCTGCTATGCTTGATTGCCTCGTCCTCTTTTTTAAGAGGGTACTCCTTGGTAAGATGTTCCCCTTTGAAACTTTCGTGAATGGCATCAACGTTGTCCAGGACATCGTTGATTCTTTCCTTAGTAATTGTTTCATCATACCAGTCATGCGAATCATCTGCCATGACTTGTATTGATTCTAGGGCTTGTGTTGGTGTCATCAGAGGAATGAACTCGTTAGAGTCGAGAATTTTGTGGGTGGAGATGTCTAATCCTGTGTAGAAGATATGAACCTTCTGTTGACAGTTCAGATCGTACAGCGGACATTGGTAAAGAAGATCATTGTATCTTTCCCAAGCATGATACAATGTCTCGTCCATCTCTTGCTTGAAATTTTGGATTTCTTCTAATTTCTTGGCAGTTATGAAAGGGTGACAATATCTCTAAATAAATTCTTTTTTAAGGAGATCTATGTAGTGATTGTCCCTGCTAGAAGCCTGTTTTTCCATCTTAAGGCTCGTCCCTTGAGTGTAATTGGAAATACCCTAAGCATAATTGCATCGTGAGTGGCACCAGGGAAGTGGAAGAGATCCAAAATCTCTAATACGTATGCACATGTTCGTAAGCGTCTTCATCATTGGTGCCTGCGAAAAGTTTGCATCTTAATTCCCTCATAAAGTTTGCATTTATCTCAAATTCGACGTCATCGCCAACCTTGGGGTTCACTATGCCTGGTATAATGTCATCTGGAATCAAAGCTATGTACTGATCCATGGTGAGCGCATCGATGTATACATCATCTTCCATATCAGAAAACTTACAAGAAAAACTAGCAGAATATATTTACAAAAGGAAATATATACAAAAATTCAAATTATTACTAATTTTTAGCTCCCCAGCAACGGCGCCAAAAACTTGATGCGTATTTTATTTTAAAATATTAATTTATCAAGTTTTAAATTTATAAAACTCGATCTACCTGACAACGCACTAACAGGCAGAGAACCCAATTGTAGGTAGTATAGAATGGAAAATACGAGGTCGTCCCATGAGCTAAGTTGTAATTAGTTTTAATTTGAAATGTCACGTTTAAAAATGGTTTTTGAATTGAGTTGAAATGAATAACAATAAAATAATTACTAAAAATTAAAAGAGTTTGGAGATATCATGAGAGAAAACGTGTTAACCTAGTTACCTCATTACTATTGTTATAAAAACGTTTTCCTGTGCAATGTTAAACTATGGTTTCATTAGTGGTTTCTAAGGTCGATAGACTTGAATAGGTATATTTAGTCTATCCCATACTTCCCGCGATTCCGACTTAGTCCAAATCGTATTGGAGGTAGGATATCCAGGTTGCAGTGAGCAATCCTAACTATTTCCAAAACTTATCTAATAACCTATACAGATTATTAACCCCCTCTGAAAGAGTTCCTGTGCTTTTTAAGTATATTGAGTGATAAGTGCAGAGACCGGCCAGTTCCTACAATAGGGATAGAGTCATAGATCCTTTCTAGTACCCGATGGATCCCATATTGACATGATAATCTAATAATGGGGCAAGCAAGGTCCAAACCACCCATACTACCAAAACCCAGGGTTACACGATAGTTAAGAAATATCTAACGAAACCATAATCTAACAGGAAGCAAACATCATAACAATAGTAACTACATAACTAGGCCATCACTTTAAGTGCTTAGCCACTCATGGTAACAGAAACACAGAAAGAAATAAAAGTAATTATAGATTGAAAGCTCATAATTCTTACAGTATTCGTATTTGAACGATTAAATACAAAAAGTAAATAAAGTGTTATCTCCCTTAGACTCCAGGTGGAATTCTTCGAAGGTTGGAAGCCTTTGTCTCCTCTCCAATTGGCTGTGGAGGAAGTGATGTCGGAATAGCTTGAATGAGGCCTCTATTTATAAGTATCGAACATGTTACGGTGTAACTGATAAGTGTGTTACACGCATTCCATAAATAAGCAGTTGTTGCGGCGTAACCAGATATTGTGTTACGCCGTAACCTTTAAATAATTTCCATATGTACGTGATCTTCATTCCATATTTGTGGATTTTCATGGTTACGGCGTAACCATAAGGGGTGTTACGCCGTAACCCTATCTTGGGTAAGATTTCCTTCCAAATACTTGTTTACGGCGTAACTAGATATGGTGTTATGCCGTAACGTTGTCCTTGATCTTCGTACTTGCTTAATTTATGTTACGGTGTAACCATTTTTGATGTTACGCCGTAACATTCTTAAGATAATTACACTTTGATCCCCTTTTCCCCTGTTTCTTGTCATTTTTCTGCATTTCACCTGAAAACTGCAAAATGATAGAAAATATCTCGTTTTCGAGTATTAATGAAACATTTGCAGGTAATATAGGAAGTATTTTGCCACTGAAAAGTATTAAATATTTCATGTTATCAAATATCAAGATTTTACCTTTTTTCTCGTCCATGCAAACCTAAAATTAAATCAATAACCACATCGAAAACAAATAAAAAAAGTCACAGTCATTATTAAAAATTCATATTAATACAACTTAAAAATTAAATCAAGTACATTAACAATGGCTGAATTATTGTTTTATAAACATGAAATATACCTTGATATCATGGCTGATTTATTATCCAAGGCCTATTACAAAATAGCAGTCTCGAAAATCAAAAAACTCAAACTTACAAAAATTATATGATTAATCAGTTACGATTAGATTCATAGTTAGTAACTGATCAATATTAATATAAATTACAAACCTGTATCAACGAATGATAATGAGTTTGGGTGATTTATTGATTCCGTGTGAGTATAGTGGTTTGTTGATCTTTACGTCGTTTAATAATTGTAGATACAGGAATGAAGTGGAATAAATTTTAGGGTTTATGAATAAAGTTAGGGTTTTAGTTTATGTAGGGTTCGTATGATTTTAGAGCATATTATTTTTTTTATAGTAAAACATAAATGGTGGCTTGACTAAGTTGGTTAAGGTCGTTGTATATTAATCATAGGTCACAAGTTCGAACCTTGCCATGGTCTAAATTTTTTAACCAATTTTGAAAATTAATGTTGGTGCCATGTCATCATTGAGGTGGCATTCCATGTCATTACCACATATATATACACTCATAATTAGCCTCATATATGTATATATATATATATATATATATATATATATATATACATACATACATATATATTTTTATATATTTATAATACATATATATATATATACCCTTATAGATATTATATATACATTATATATATTTATTTATATATATATATTATATATTATATTAGTATTTATATTGTATATATATATATATATATATATATATATATATATACATACATACATATATATACATATATATACATATATACATATATATACATATATATACATATATACAATGTATTATAGCAAATCACTTTAGTGCATCAGTTTGACCAAATTTAGTGCATCCGTTATGTTTAGTGTATCCGTTGTGTTTAGTGCATCATTAGACACATTAGGGCATCTGTTTGTTTTGTTTAGGGCATCTGTTTGTATGTTGAGTGTATCCGTTATGTTTAGTGCATCATTAGACACATTAGGGCATATGTTTGTTTTGTTTAGGGCATATGTTTGTTTTGTTTAGGGCATCTGTTTGTATGTTTAGTGTATTCGTTATGTTTAGTGCATCATTGGACACATTAGGACATCTGTTTGTTTTGTTTAGGGCATCTGTTTTTATGTTTAGTGTATCTGTTATGTTTAGTGCATCATTGGACACATTAGGGCATCTCTTTGTTTTGTTTAGGGCATCTGTTTGTATGTTTAGTGTATCAGTTATGTTTAGTGCATCATTGGACATATTAGGGCATCTGTTTGTTTGTTTAGTTTTTTTTGTGTATGTTTAGTGCATCACTGGAGACATTAGGGCATCTGTTTGTTAATTTAGGGCATCTATTTGTTTGTTTAGGGCATCTATTTGTATTTGCATATGTTTGTTAATTTAGCAAATTGTTTCTAGCATACCGCTTGTTTGATATATTAAAGAACCTCTAGGTTTGAGCTCGGTCCGATTCGAGACTTATTTGTATAAATCGAGCTTGGCTCGCTAGTTATTACTTAGACTCCGGCGAATTGAGTGTTGTTTGTCAATGACAGTCATAGAGTTGTAATCTTATTTGCACAAACAAGCAAGTACTTTGACTAGCAAGTTTTGCAGTTTGTACAAGAGAATGATTTTATTAGGGGGTAATTATTACATGAGATTCCAGTTTTATTTAGTTGCATATAAAAAAAACTCCTAATGTTTGAGACCAACATTAAATAAAGTTCGTTGCTCATAGAATTTAGTTTTGCATAATGGTACCGGATATTCACACAAAATGTACAAAATGCTTTTTGTATGGTGTGCAAACATAGATGATTGAACCCTAACGAAATGCATAATGAAGGATATACAATGTTCATATCCCATTACACTTCTTTTGCCAACATACGTTTGAATGTTACCGACCTTCGTGTTAATAATCTTTGAAATAATATTCACTTTAATTAGCGGTTTCATGTTTAACGCCGTTTACAACTTTAAGATTATTAACACGAAGGTCGGTAACATTCAAACGTATGTTGGCAAAAGAAGTGTAATGGGATATGAACATTGTATATCCTTCATTATGCATTTCGTTAGGGTTTAATCATCTATGTTTGCACACGATACAATAGCATTTTGTTCATTTTGTGTTGAATATCCGGTACCATTATGCAAAACTAAATTCTATGAGCAACGAACTTTATTTAATGTTGGTCTCAAACATTAGGAGTTTTTTTTATATGCAACTAAATAAAACTGGAATCTCATGTAATAATTACCCCCTAATAAAATCATTCTCTTGTACAAACTGCAAAACTTGCTAGTCAAAGTACTTGCTTGTTTGTGCAAATAAGATTACAACTCTATGACTGTCATTGACAAACAACACCCAATTCGCCGGAGTCTAAGTAATAACTAGCGAGCCAAGCTCGATTTATACAAATAAGTCTCGAATCGGACCGAGCTCAAACCTAGAGGTTCTTTAATATATCAAACACCCGGTATGCTAGAAACAATTTGCTAAATAGATCTATGTGTTTGTTTAGGGCATCTGTTTGTTAATTTAGGGCATCTATTTGTGCAAATATATCTCGACCCTTACCAGCTCCAACAATTTGCTAAAAACAATTGTGTTACATATGCTAATGTATGCTAGAAACATATACTTTTGGAAGCGGTATCGTGTCAATTACTCTTTCATTTTCGGGTTCAATCGTAATACACAATTGGGTTATAAGGAAATCCTACTTTCTAGCTCTGCTCTAGTAGTACTCACTCTCACAGCTATATTCCCAAATCTTGACATGGAAATGGATAAAAGAGCTTAAGGTTTCACACCTCTAACCGAACTCGTCCTGTTGGGCTTAGTCATTGTAAGAAAATTAAATTCACCTCTCAAGTAACTTCTGTAGACATATGCTAATTAGTTTTGGTGTTTTATTGTTCGAGTCATGCAAATGGTCTAGGATTAAACAAGAAGTGCTAATTTTGAGACAATATTTATAGTTTTGTGTTTTATGTTGTTCATTTCGTAATGGGTCTTTTTTTAACATTACCAGGTCATCTATGGATTGTGGAAAAACATTGTCTCAAAAAAAGATTTATGAACCGAACCCGCCCGTCGGGCAGATTACGTAACTAGTATATATATATATATATATATATATATATATATATATATATATATATATATGTATGTATGTATGTATATATATATGTATGTATTATATATACATACATACATATATATATGCATACTATATATATATGCGCATCAATGTATATGTATATATATATTATATATATATATAATATATTATATATATATATATATATTAATATATAATTATTAGATATATAATATATTATATATTATATATATATATATGTATATAGAGTTAGGATCAAATGAGAAGTTTTCTTAAAATAAGAAGGATAAGAAGTAACTATACCGTATATCCGAGATTGCATCGACTTAAATTTGTGCATCTATATATACTTAGATGAATTTTATGCATCATAATGTGTTTTCTAGCTTTTATTTAGATGCATAGATGCATTTTATGATTTCTCTTCTTTTTTGTTCCTCTGCATGCTATAAGAAAAAAAATAAACTATTAAATATGAAACCGAAAACATAAACGCGTAAAAAAAGCCCCACAACAACGCAGGAAAAATAAACGGCCCGCAACAACGCGCTGGTAATCTTGCTTGTTGATAATATGTGATTTAGAGAAGTAGGTAACTCTGGTGGACTATTTACGTCCATGACGACAACTAGGTTAGACGAATGACCACTAAACCAATGATAAGTTGATACGTTATATTTGTAAGTGACGTGCACCATATTGCAGAAAATATTGACCTTACAAATTACAGCCACACTGCCTCAAAAGATTTATTTTTCTTGTGCCGAATATGATAAATATTAATGTCACTTTGTGATTTAGTGTACGAACAAATATGGTTTATTTATGTTCTAATGTTGTATATATATATATATATACTAGTTTTATAGCCCGTCTGGATGAGCGGGCTAGTTTCAGAATATGAGTTGACGAATTCTAAATGTATGATAATCGAAAACAAATTAAAACTAAAAAAATAAAGTAACTAACTTTTTATAAATTTTTTTAAATAAATAATAATAATATAATTTTTAAAAAATAATATACTTTTTAAATAAAATAAATGATAATAATAAATAAATAAATAAATAATAATAATAAATATATTTAAAATATAATAAATATAATATGTAAATAAATAAATAAATATAATTTTAAAATAAATAAATAAATAATATAATTTAAAAATAAATAAATAAATAATATAATTTTAAAATAAATAAATAAATATAATTTTATAAAAATATATAAATAAAAATTAATAATAATAATAAAATAATACAAAATAATTAATAATAATAATAATAAAAAATATTAACCTTTCCTTCCGTTTTAGGATAGAATGTTAAAAAATATCTAATTCCCATGGAATTATTTTGAAGATGATAACATAATAATGATAAGAATGAATAATACTAATAATATATTATTTTTGATGATAAAAAATCAAATTCTATGGAAATTATAAACTTTTCTTTCCGTTTTAGGATGGAATGGTTAATTCCACACAATAAAGCATTTGAGTATTTCATTACATTAATTCCGCCAACCCAAACACACTATGGAACTTTGAAATCTAGATTTGATTCAAACATTCTGCCAACCAAACACGTTTAGGAATTGAATCAGATTCTAATCCATCAGAATTCCAGAAAGATTCCGCAACCAAACAGGTCCTTTAATGCACTGGGGTTGTGATTTAGTGATACAACAAATCTGGTATTTTATGTTCTAAATGTTGTAATCTATATATTATATAATATAATATATTATAAATTATATATATATATATATATATATATATATATATATATATATATATATATATATATATATATACTAGTTTCATAGCCCGCCCGGATGGGCGGGCTAGTTTCAGAATATGAGTTGACGAATTCTAAATGTATGATAATCGAAAACAAATTAAAACTAAAAAAATAAAGTAACTAACTTTTTCGTGTAATATATTTAAAAATATAATAAAGTTGTTTTATAATACATGTTTATGGTGTTTATTCTAATACGAAATAAATTTTGTTTGTAAGCGCCGTTTGTTGTGGAGTTTGTGTAGTTGTCGTCTTTGTCTCAACAAATAATCTCCAATAGTTTTGAAATGTCCAAATCGCGTGTTCTACTATCACCTGCACTTATAAGAAAACAACAAAGGAATATTATTTATAAATAAGTTTTTTACTTCAACCCAAAAAATAAAGAAAAGCTCAATATGACGTGTTACCAGCCTACTTTGATTTGAATCTAGGTGCATCCCTCGTAATACTAAAGATTTGAACCCGTATCAGACATATGATAATAGCTCCTTCTTGATTTGCCATTTGAGTGTAATGAGTTGGAAAATAACCCGCGCGTTGCGGCGGGGGCTAAATGTTGGTGCACCGTATTAATTGAATCATAACCACCGACATGTTTAATTCTTATGGCCGGACTATGTATGGTGTTATGTAATTCTTTCGATACTCCCTCGGCAACGCACGAATAACAAAATACTTGTTTTATTTTATTTTCAAACAGTCAAAATCCATTAAAACAAAATTAAGCCAATGAACAATACAACCCAAGAAATGTGAGAACAACAAAGCCTACCAGACCAAACCTGAACCAACAACTGGTTGGGAGCACAACAAACAAAGAAAAATATATGAGAGCCTAATAAGAAAGTTCAGCAAGCAGTAACTAAGGAGAAGATAGGAGCTTCTTGAGCTCTCAAAGAAACTATTAGAAAATCGTACGAAAAATTGCACCATAACCAACATAGAGGTCAGTAGCCATCTTGTGTTTTAAAACAATAATACACCAATAACCCATAAAAATAAGTTGACCCAAACACCAATACTTAGCATTCTCACCTTAGAAACTTAATAAGAACCTCATAACGACTAAAATTACTTTACACATGAGTGTTCTCATAAATCAGCCCATTTTACTAAAAGTAGCAAACATGAATAATATACTACAATCTGCTGCAACTACTTAAAATAACAAAGATATTGTAATGAAAAGTTTCTGATGTAAGACGTACTCCTAGATTTTATACATTTACATTTCTTAAATTCTTTTGTATTTGTTTCGGCCCACTCGGATGAAAGATCCTGGCTCTGTCAGTGCCACGAACAGCCCCGCCCACAGCAATAGTCATGTACACGATCACTCTGAGTTCATCGATCCGTCCAATATTATTTCTTGGCACCTGCACTCTTCACTGCAAAATGATTGCTCACCCCTATAATGATCATTTAGTAATGTACATGAAGAGCTGATCGCATATTGTTATTAGTTTGAGATTTGTATACTTTCATACATTTTCTCCATGTATATGAATTCGGTTTGCGTCCACAGAAATCTTATGCGCAAAAGATACACACTAAGAGATAGTATTTTTCTTAAGTATGCACTTTTCTAGACCATCCAATTATACAGCGCCTTAGTGTGTATCTTTATACAGCGCTGTATATTGCGTCCACATAAATCTTAAGTTTGTAAGTACTTGCCGTTTGGGTACTTTTCAAAATTAATGGAGAAAATGCATACTTTTCTAGACCACACAATAAAGATACACACTAAGGCGTTGTATATTGCGTCCACAGAAGTCTTAAGTTTGTCAGTACTTATCGTTTGGGTACTTTCCAATATTAATGGATGGTCTAGTTGCTCCAGGACATCAATAACTACAGAAAGGCAACGGGGCTGTATAATTGGACTAATATACCACAAGCCTATGAAAGACCCCTATCAGTTTATCCATAACTGGATTTTTTTTTGAAACAAAATAATTTCAAAATAAATATACCAAAACAAAATGCTACCTGGGCGGACAAGAATGCATCATTTCCAACACAAACACTCCTATTAAACATTCAGATAGCAAGAGCACCGCCTGATCCGCCTTCAATCGCCACAATTGTATTAATTGGAACCTTGAGGCAAAACATAGTCCTGATATAATAAGCTATACATTTGCCCTGCCATATAAGTATAATTTTAGGGCCACATACATATCGAAGATGAATAAAACAAAACCTGAATCGGTCCATTAATAAGTGGATGGGTACACTATAGTACCTGTTATTGAGCCAATGATGATGAGTCTTTTTAATGGATAATCTTACTGCTTCAAGTCATCAAGCAACAATTTGTAAGCAAGAATATTGCAAACCAACACATCAAGTCATTAACCGATTTCCCAACAAATTACCTGAAACTATCAAATGATGAAAGGTCTAAATGCATCACTATATATTTCTCTTTCGCCATTTCTCGTGATTCTGCAGCTCTTTCCGCCTTTAATAAGTCTTTGCATGCCATAATCACGTGCCACTTTTTGCTTTTTGCTTAAGATTTTCGTTGTTCGCTTAGACCTAAACACGATGGATTAGCACCGGTTGTTTTAATGACATCACCATTCTTCTTTAAAGTTTTCTTTCCATCCGTTGATGCACGGTTTGCAGTGGGAGTTGGGGTGACTATTGCTTGGCTTCCGAGTGCGCCCCTTTGGCTAAATTCCTTCTGCAAGCAAATCTAAATGTTAGATTGGAAACTATACACCAATAACCTGTAATGTGACAGGTGTAAATAGCAAAAAATATTTAACTAATCCGTCTAGCTAACTGAGCACATGTTCTTAATGGTATAAACTCCGCATCTAGAGGTTAGTCCACGCATACACCTCTGTTAACCTCATTCAATCAAAACCCAATATATTGCGACCCGCCCATGCTCTTCCTGTCCAAATCAAATATAAAATCACATTAGCTTCCTTAACACCTGAAATCAGTAAGTGCCTAAAAACTTGTCGAAAACATAACAAAGCTACAATTGACACCTAAAAAATGAAAATTCAAAAAAATTATTTGGTTCCCATCAGATGCAATGTGATTTGAGATTATGGATCTAAATAAGCCATAATAGTTACAAAAAATACCATATCATTAAGTTGTTCAAAAATACCAACCTTGTGACATCAAGTTTCTAAATAGGAAAGTTTCTAAAAATACCATATCCTGGTGCAGCAAAAATATGAAACTATATAATTTGAAAGAAAACAGGTCATAAAATTGATATAATACCTTGCAAATAGGAAAGTTGAGATTATTTTGTTTGCTCTATCAGGCTAAAGTGGTAGAAAGGAAAAGTAATATTGGACAAAATGTGTTTCAGGTCTGCCCATCCCGACACCTTATAAAAAATATTACCCGCTATCACCCCGCCATATTTCCACCTCCAGAAAGATCCAAAATAGATTGCATACGAAATTACCTGGTCTAAAGCATGTTGTGCAAAATCTGCAGTAGAAATCATAAGACCAGCCACAAAAGAACCCAGATCGAGATTATTAGAATAATTTCAGATTTAACAACAAACTTTTAACCCAAAAATTATTGCTAAAGTTGTATCAACATGATTGACAAAAACATATAAATAAAACATTTTAATCAACTAACAAAATTACAACTTACAAAGTTTCAAATCAAACCATAAATCATCACAAAAACTGTACCTTTTTATCGTTAATGGACTACCAATCTTCAATAGATCCCCAAATTGAGTCGAAAGAACCCTAAATAAAAAACAATCAGCCACAAATTTAAAACCAAAATAAAAACCCTTATTGAAAAATATTGAAACTGTAATTCGAAATCCAACATACTTGATTGGTGGATGATATAGTTGGAGGCGTGAGAAGATGATTCCGGAGCTGGTGAGAAATTTTTGGTCGATGATATAGTCGGATATTTAGGAGATAATTATCATATGATTATTATGAGATTCAAAATGAGATCATACGAACGGGAGACAAATGAAACTGCATAATGAACTAATTCATAACTTGTCTATTATATAGGTAGAAATAAGCACCTTTGGTTGGATGAGAAAATGAGGTTAACAAGTATGTGCCCAAATCAAACCCCAAATATTGTTTGATTATAACTAAAACCCTTAAGACTTCTGGTTCAGTTTTATAAATGTCATAACTTCTTCGTTATAAGGATTAATGAAACGAGCGAATACGACATTTTTGCGTATAGTCAAGCTCTACAAAATATCTTTTATAAATTTTTCCCGACTCGGGCTCGAAACGAGTAAAACACACGTTTTTGTAATACAGACAGAAAGTGCACAAAATAGTTTTTTCCGGAAAATGTACAAGTTTTTATACGAACTTTAAAAGGCCATATCTCATTCGTTTTAATTTTGATTTTTGCGTTCTTTATATCCACTCGTTCGTATAAAGGTATTCTATCATATTTTTATGGCCTCGACTATCTAGGACCATATTTACTATCCGAAAACCTAGGTATTAAATCTTGACAACAACATAATAATTCCAATTCTACCACTTAAATTCATCTACAAATTGCAACTCTATACTAGCCTAGTCTCTTCCACCAATTTTCATCACATTTCATCACAAAAACAAATCCATACTAACCTAGTTCTTTCCACTAATTTATCACAAATAAATATAAATTTAAGAACAAAAATAAAATACACAACTTTATTAGTTTAAGTTTATATTTAATTATTTTAACAACAAAGTAATTATTTTAACAAGTAATTTATAAAGTGACTAAAATAAATAGTTTATGTGTATGTACATATTTTTATTATTCATTTTAAAAACTCTTTACATGATTTCATTTGTAAAGTTTACTTGTTTCATTTAGAAAAACCTTTTAATATACAAACTAGTGGTGATATAAATTTGTGAATGCAGTGATTATAACAAAATATATGAAATGCAAGGATATATGAAATGAGCACCTTAGTTGGATGAGAAATTGAGGTTAACAAGTATGTGCCCAAATCCAACCCCAAATATTGTTTGATTATAACTAAAACCCTTAAGACTTCTTGAAAAAAATACTTGAAATTGATCAAACCCAATTTGTTTCTTGCTTTCTTGTGTGAGTTGAAACTTAGAGAGAACAAGAGAGAAGATATGTGTGAATTTTACTAGTGTGAATGAGAAGAGTTAGGTTGTTAGTTTATATAGTGGAAGTGTTAGTTGATTAATAGAGTGCCTTGGTTAATAGAATGTAAAAATAGTGTTGGATAATAGATCTAGATATTAGGATGTATTAGTTAATAGCATGTAAAGAGGGTATTGGATAATAGATTTAGTTAATAAGGTGTAAAGGTGTAAGTGGTGGTTAAAGAGAGGTAAAAAGGGTTAAAGGTGGTTAATAGGTTGTTTAGAAAATTTGGTATGGGTTTATGTATGTATATAGGGTGGACGAACAAGGGTAGAGGGGGAAGGAAAATCATTTTTCAAATTTTGCTATTTTACTTTTAGAAGGTGTTGTGTAAGTACTGGTTTGGAAGGTGGTAGTATAAATTACATGCATGCACAAAATACAAAAGTTACTAGTTCACTTATAATTTATATTCATAAAAGTCATATAACACATATGTGATGTAAACTTATATTTGTTTATTACCGGTTTACGTTTAAAGTTGCTTTTCAGGTTACGCGATTTAGCTAACGGTTACACGTAAAAGTAAATATGTAAACGTTCAAAGTAAATAGTTTTAAGTTTATTGACATATAATGACCTGAAAAATACGGGTTGGCACAAGTATGTATATGTGAATATCAGTTAACAAAGTTGAACATAAAGTCAAATGTTACGTGTAACAGGTCACGATATCAACACTGAACTCCACAAAGCAAAACTGAACTCCCTACGCTGGACCCCTTCTCAAAACTAAACCCCCTTTAGTTTTGAACGTCAATCCAAAGCTGAACTGGGCTGAAGTTGAACCGGTCACTAAAGATGAACCGGTCACTGAAGCTGAACCGCATGTCAAAAAATCAAAGCTTAACCAAACCCCCTTCACTTTTGAACCTTTAGTTTTATCTAAACCTTGGACGCCAAACCAGTCACGAAACTGATCACCTAACGCAGTCAAATACTGAACTAAACCTCCAAGAAGACTTAAGAGCTTCAGCAACATTTACAACAAAGTATACATATATTTGTATTTTATTTTTGTTGTAATTCAGAGTAAGAAGAATCCATTATGCTCACTTATTACTGATTAAACTTAGGCTTTTTTTTTATCCAAATAGGGGGAGATTGTTGGGCTAATTTAGTGCCTAATTGTCCCTTGTACAAGATTTGTATGTAAAATATCCTCAGTAGAAAAACAAGTCACTGAACGAAAATATGTTCAACGAGTCATCCTCAAGAAGTTCTTCAGAGTCTGAAGAAAAAACTCATCACAACCTGAGGCGGATCTCAGCGAGTGAAGAAAGGACCAAGATCAAGATGATGGAGTTAGTAAGTATTGACAATAGCTTACTAACTCCCTGAACATTATCCTTAAAGAATACAACCTGAAGATATGAGCTAGAACTTCCTAAAAGCTAAAAGCAAAAAGGAAGACATAAAGTATAAGAGTGGTTACTTGTACTTTATTAAAGAAAAAGCTTTACTTTTCCCAAAAGCAAAAGAAGAAAAAAAGAGGACATAAAGTACAAAATGGTTGTTTGGACTTTATTGAAGCTTCTATTAGAAGCTTTACTTTTTCTCTTATAAGTAGTAGGTTGTAAAAGAGATATGTATGTATTTCATAAACAAACAAAATAATACAAAATGTATTAGTTGATAGGAACATCCTCTCCTAGAATACGCAAAGCCAAGAAGATGTTTGTGGTTCATATTAGGAGAGTTTATTTGTCATTCAATCCTGGTTGTTGTTCCACCAATAACCGCGTATAATTCTTTGATTTATATCAATAAAGAGTTAAACGTTGAAAAGTATAAATTGTGTTATTAGTATCTTATCGGTCTCGTGTTAAATATATTTATATGTTAAATATATTTATATGTTTTACACAGTTATAGGGACCAACACTTATAGTATATTAACACACATGATGCTTTCTTAATTTGAACCCCTTTTACAAAAAAAATGTATTCTTGATATTTTAATATTTGGAGCATGCATGCAAAACACCTCTTATTGGGTCTTACGAAACGAGTAAGGAGTATAGTTGTTCATGTATATGACCACTAGGTCCAGGCCGGTAGGCTACACACAGATAATACGACCCATCAGCCCAAATCTACCCTCTCGGTGCTGACGCAACACAAAAGGGGATAAGTATATTGAAACCTTGGGAAAGACCAACACATCCCATTAACCGCAGAACCCCTGAATGACCACTGGTCCATTGTAAGGACCAAGCGCAAGCAGCCAACCTGGGATTTAAGGGATCTTGCCTATCACGTGGATACACCGCCTGACAAGAGTGTACAGTAGTTCGGCACGGTCATTCCCTAGATGTCAAGAACAATAAGTATCAAACAGTACTCGGGGTAGTATAAATACCCCGAGCACATTCAATGCAAATCCATCTATACACACACCACATTTATTATACTTACATCATGCCTAACAGCCATATCGATATCAAGTACTTACTCTCATGCCGGAGCTTGGTCCTAGGATAAAACTTGAGGCGAGGCTAACGTGCGTTGTCTTCTTGACAAGCTTGCTGAGCATCAAGATTGCATAGGAGGACAGCTCTTATCCTTCCCGGCGGATCTTTGCATCAACAAATTGGCACCATCTGTGAGACCCGTTATTCAATTTGCCTAAGTGCTATAGAATGGCAGGTCCCGAACCAATCACCCCATTAAATAAAGGAACCTCAAACCAAAATACCACCAAAAGCTTTATTGAAGGGCACATATCAGCCCTTAAAAAAACTTTTAAAAGAACGAAACAATCGAGACCTCATTAAGCCTATGCTCCTGGACTTTGACGACGTCCAGGATGTTAGTGACTACGAAATCAATGTCAACATGAAAGGGAAGGCAAAAGTGGGTGACGAAGTTCTAAGTAAACCATTCAAGGAAGTATTAAAATGCCCCTTCACCGGAAGAATCGTCGAATTTTCTTCGCCAAGTCACAGAATGCCAGCAAATGCCAAAATATACGATGGAACAGGTGATCCGGAGGATCACATGGGCCGATTCATGGGAATAGGAAACCAAGGGGAATGGCCCATGCCGGTTTGGTGCAGGATGTTTCAGCAGACCTTAGATGGTAAAGCAAGAGCATGGTTCGATAAGCTGCCACCACGTAGTATTGATAATTGAGGGGATCTTCAAAGGAAATTTCTAAACAGATTTAGGATGCTCAAAGCATGTGACAAAGACCCAACAGAAATCTCAAAGATCGTCTGTAGAGCCAATGAAACTCTTCCTAATTTTAAAGAAAGGTGGGTAAGTGAGTCAAACGGCATTCCTAATGTACTTGAGCAAATGCAAAATTCATCCTTCATGACTTCCCATAAATGCTTAGAGCTATCAAAATTCTTTTCGGATAACATACCTAAGACGGTTGACAAGATGTTAAAGAGGGTGGACGATTATTTACGATCGGAAGAAGCATTCCGTAAGACAGAGTTGCCCAAGGGTGAATTCCAACAAAAAGAAGTACCGTTGGGGTAATGGGGGAAACGGAATGAATGGCACCAGCGGATGCCTTATGGGAACCACCGCCGCAGACCAGAGCACAGACCTACTTTTAAGACGCAAGAGCATCATGCACCATACGTACCTCCACATCGTCCTAACCAGGAGTTTCACCGGCAGAGAGAAACCAGTGCGGTCTTAACCCTAGATTCATTGGTAAGTACTCCTCAAGAGATTTTAGCCACAGAACACCAACTGCACCTGCTACAACCAGCATCGTTGGTAGGGGTACCTAGTAAGGAAAACATAAACAAATATTGTGACTATCACAATGAAAAGGGCCATAGTACAAATGATTGATTCCATCTAAAGAAACAGTTAGAGAGAGCTTTAGAATCTGGCAAGTTGAATCATCTGGTGAAGGATGTAAGGCAAAGGGGGACAGCGGAACAATGGTCCGCAGAAAGGCAAAGTAATCAACATGGTACAATGCCACGACCGAAAGGGAAAAACCATGATGACATACGAAAAGTAGATGAACATCCCAATAACATTCCTGCCAGTTTTGGCACAAGATCTCTCGGAGGAGGATTTGGTAGTAGAGGGCGAAATAGAAGGGTATCTTGTCCGAAGGATACATGTAGATGAAGGAGCATCAGTTGAAATCATGTTCAAGCAATGCTTCAACATGTTACACCCATCCATTCGAGCAAGATTAGTTGAAATACAGACTACAATATTAGGATTTTTGGGGGAACAGGTTAAACCATTAGGAAAAATAGAGCTCGACGTATGTTTTGGGGGAAGCGGGCTATGTCTGAGGGAAATAATAAAATTTACTATCATTCAGGCACCTTCCCCGTATAACATCATTTTGGGATGCCAGGCTTAAAGCAACTCAGAGCCATTCCATCTATCATCCATGGGATGATGAAGTTCCCAACTCCATGGGGAATTGAAACACTGGTATCCCAAACGCCCATAATATTCAAATGCAGAGGGGAAGGAAAGAATCAAACGATTGAGCGGCCTAAGGAAACTGAACTGCAAGAGAAGGTAAGCCTCACAGAACAAGTACTTGTTAACCCCGCTTATCCGAAACAGTTGGTAGTGATAGGAAAGGGTCTCTCATAGGAGGGCTTTACGCAACTCAAAAACCTGCTGAAAAAGAACAAAGAGATTTTCGCGTGGGAACCTGCAGATATGACCGGGGTGCCAAAAAATATCATCAAACATTCCCTCAACGCCAACCTATCAGTAACACCGGTCAGAAGAGGAGGGTATTTTATTTTGAAGAAGCAGGGTAATAACCAAAGAAGTAGCTGAATGGCTAAAGGCAGGGATAGTTAGGCCCGTGAAATACCCTACCTGGATATCAAACCCAGTCTTGGTCAAGAAAGTAGATGAAAGCTGGAGGATGTGCATCGACTTCAAGAACATCAATGCTGCATGTCCAAAAGATTATTACCCGTTACCAGAAATTGACAGCAAGATAGAGTCAGTCATGGGTTTCCCACTCAAATGCTTTCTTGATGCATACAAGGGCTACCACCAAGTGGAGATGAAAGAAGAAGAAGAGGAGAAAACCGCCTTCTACACGGATCAAGGTACATACTACTACACAAAGATGTTGTTGGCCTTAAAAACGCAAGAGCAACATACCAACGGCTAGTTAATAAAGCATTCCAGTCTCAAATTGGGTGAAATCTAGAAGCGTATGTGGATGACATGGTGGTAAAGAGCAAGTTCGAAAGGGAAACGCTGGCAGATATAGCGGAAACATTCGATAACCTCAGAAGAATCAACATGAAGCTAAATCTAAAAAGGTGTTCGTTTAGGGTCGAAGAAGGATATTTCTTGGGATACATGGTTACCTCAAAAGGCATACGGGCTAACCCAGCGAAAACTAAGGACATAGCGGAAATGCAGTCACCTAGAACCTGGGGAGAGATGCAGAGCCTAGCAGGAAAGCTGGAAGCACTAAACCGTTTCCTCTCCCGATCAGCTAAAAAGTCGCTACCTTTCTTCAAAACATTAAAGGACATCACTAAAGCAGATAAACATGATTACCGATGGACAGAAAAGGCAAAAAATGCTTTCCAAGAACTCAAAAAGATGATCCTAGATCTACTAGCCCTTACAACTCCACTTTTGAAGGAAACTTTGTTCATATACCTGGCGGCATCGAAAGAAGCAGTTACTGCAGTACTGTTGGTGGTAAGGAAAGGAAAGCAATATTCGATACACTATATAAGCAAAACGCTACATGACGCAGAGGCCAAAAATATTGCTCTGGCTGGATAGTTGGCTCTGGCTTTAAGGATACGTATCTAGAAGACTCGAGAAACGGTACTTCCGAAGTTCATTTACCCAACCGTCATCACGGATCAAACCAAAATCAAACAAATTTGAGTGAAGTCTGAGACGTCAGGTAAGCTAGCACAATACTCCGTTGAGCTGGGGGCGTACAACATCACATATGAGCCCCACAGCGCCATCAAAGGACAAATATTAGCAGACTTTATAAATGAGGTATCGGTGGGAAGCGAGACTATGGTGCCACGGCAGACCCAGTACACAGTTGACTGTCAGAAAGATTGTAAGGAAGAACGAATACTCTACACAGATGGGGCGTTCTCTTAGGTCAAAAGGTTCTGGCGCAGGCCTGGTCCTCATCAGCCCCACAAAGACGGAATATACATATGCCTTGAGGCTCAACTTTGAAAGCACCAACATTCAAGCAGAATACGAAGCTCTCCTAGCAGGATTGAGGATTGCCAAGAAAATAGGAGTACAATCCCTATCGGTCAATGTAGATTCCAAGCTGGTGGTTAGTCAACTCAATGGCAACTATGAAGCCTGCAAAGAAAATATGATCCGATATCTGTCCAAAGCAAAGGAATACATCAGTTGCTTTAAAAAATTTAAAATCCAAAACATACAAAGAAATAAAAACCAAAAGGCAGATGTATTGAGAAAATTGACCTCGGTAGCATTCAATCACCTCACTAAAGAAATTTTAGTTGATACATTGGACATGCCGTCAATGGACGTTGAGGAGATAAATGCGGTAGTGGAGTAAGAGGGGGAAACATGAATGACCCCCCATCATTAACTGACTAGAAAGAGGGGTGTGACCTGAAAACCAAAATAAGGCACGTGCCTTGCAGATAAAGATAAGTCAATACGTCATGGAAGAGGGAGGTTTGTTCAAAAAATCTTACCTAATGCCTATGCTTCGGTGCGTGGGTCCGTTTTAAGCCAACTACGTTATACGTGAGATACACATAGGAGCGTGCAACATGCACCTAAAAGTAAGGTCGGTGGTTGCAAAGGCCATCCGACAAGGATACTATTGGCCAACAATGCACCGGTTAGCGAGAGAAGAAATACGCAAGTGTGATTCTTGCCAAATCCACTCCCCAATTCCTAAACTCCCTAAAACTCTAATGACTTCAATCATGGCACCCTGGCCATTCTTTCAGTGGGGAATGGATGTCTTGGGACCGCTACCTGAAGCTCCAGGAAAGGTGAAGTTCCTAATCGTGGTTGTGGACTATTTTACAAAATGGATAGAAGCTAAACCACTAGCCAAGACAACAGGGAAGGAAGTAAAGAAATTCACGTGGGACAATATTGTTTGCAGGTTTGGGTTGCCAAAAATAATTGTCACATAAAATGGAACAAACTTCATCTATGATCCTTTGAAAAGCTGGTGCAAAAAAATAAATATCACACAGATAAACACGGTCGTAGCACATCCCCAGGCTAACGACCTAGTTAAGAGAGCAAATAGAAGCCTCATGGAAGGAATCAAAACTCAGCTAGGTCGAGAAAAGAAAGGCTGGGTGGATGAACTGCCTAACGTCCTATGGGCTCACCGAACATCACTCAAAACTAGCAATGGGGAAACACCATACAGCTTAATGTTTGGAAGTGAAGCAGTCATCCCGGAAAAAATTAGCATGCCCACACACCGAACAATGATGATCAAAGAAGGAGAGGGAAATGAGGAGGAGATACGGTTAAACCTTGACCTGCTAACGGAAAGAAGAGAAGCAGCCGCTATCCGGGAGGCCAGATATAAGATGAAAGTGAAACAATACTACAACAAAAGGGTGCGTTCTATGTCCTTCAAAGTAGGCGAGTATGTCTAAGGGAAAAATGAAGCCAGCCGGGTAGAAAATTTAGGAAAGCTAGGTTGAAAATAAGAAGGACCATACTTGGTGGTGGAAGGGTATCAGAATGGCTCATATAAGTTGCAAATAATGGACGACAGAGAAGTGCCTCGCGTCTGGCATGCAATCAACTTAAGAAAATGCTACTTGTAGGAATCATTGTGTTTAGAATTCCAACTCATTAATGTAATTTGCAGGAATTTTAATAAACAATAAAGCCGCTCCCCGTGTTAGGGGAAGGGTAATTTTCCGCTAATATGATGCGTAAGATTATGGAACATAAAATCAAAACGACTCCGACGAATTACTGATCATCTACGGTCGATATAGTCAATGTTTTCCAAACCAAAGTGGATAAATTATTATGTGGCTCGGGATTGCAAGCCGGTTAGCGCAACAACCAACGGATGGGCATAGTCATCTGTTCTACCAAGGTAGATAAATTATTATGTGGCTCAGATGCCAGCAGGTTTAGCAACACCTACCAGCTAAGGCATAGCCAATATCTACCATTAGACAAATTATTATGTGACTCGGATGCTAGTCGGTTTAACAACACCTACTGGCTAGGCGTTAGTTCAATGTATACTATTATCCTCAAAAGTATTAAGTGACCTCGGTGATGATGGGCTCGCTAGCTCCGACCCAATAAATTTTGATTAATGTATAGGGGAGGGGGGGAAGATTAGGCTGCGGGGAGCTGGAGAGAATTTTCGCGGGGATGCTTGGGATAAATTATTATGTGGCACCCAACATACGCTAATCCCCTCCGGTTTGTATAAGTGGCCTATATCTATTGTCCAAGGAAATGAAATAATTGCTTAAAACATAAACAAGGGAAATGCCAAATGAAAATGTAGGACCATTGATAGATGAGCCATAACTAAGTATACATACAAATGTTGCAACACAAAATCTAAACAATGTTCAACAATTATATGGCGCCACAATCGGCCCTAGAAATAACCTAAACAAATCGCAACTGACTAAGACATATAAGCATATGAGGCCGATGAAGTATCGTGAGGCCCCCCACCAGGTGTGGGACCAGTCGCATATGGCATAACATTCTGAAGACTGCTAGGATCCAAGAGGTACATACGGGCAACTTTGTTAACATTCGAATACCTTTTGTCAAAGAGCTTCTCATATGTCTCCATGAAGATGTCGGAGGACGTAGGGTTCACATTAGGAGTAGCCTTTAAGATAGCCTGAATTTCCGGGTCCTTACGACCAATAGATATCCCATCTATAAAGCCTTTGCTGATAGCAAGGCTAAAAGCCTCTCCTAGCGACCGCTTATATTCATTACTCTAGTGCAACCGGTGTACAAAGGTAGGGAGATACTCATTTATGATCCAACGCCTCACCATTTCCCCCTTACCAGCCTCAACAACATATTTCTCCCTATCAAGTCTCAGTTGATGCGCATCGGCTTCAGACTGCCTCAAAGCTTCTTCAAGCTGCTTAATGCGATCCACCTGCTCAGTATTCAACAGCTCCGTCTCCTTCTTCTCTTCTTATAATTTGTCAAGTCTGTCTTGTAAGCTTTTCTCTCGGGTCAAGGCCCCTTCATAATTTTTAGACAATTATCATAGGCAGACGCCTTCTCATCATAAGCCGACTAAGCCTTCACCAGTTCTTTCTTACACTCCTTGTAACAAGATTTCACATCCTTACAAGATTCATAGGCATAGATAAGATTAGCATGCTCTTCCGTTAAGGCCTCAAAACGAAGAAGGGTATTTGCTTGTTGCTGGGCAGACTGGCAGAGCAATTTCTAAGACCATTTGATGGCGGATTCATCACGAACCCCTTCATTGAAAAACTCATGATCGGCGGGAGTAAAAAGGTTTGACATCATGTCTCGGCACACGCAAGAATTATCCATGCGACACGAATCTGTGAGGCCCTATTAGGGAGTAAAAGTTAGGTTGCCAAAACGTCCAACATAATAACCTAAGTAAGAAATAAAAACATAGTTATAAGGGAGGTAGGAAGCAAAGAATATGGAGATAAAAAATACTTACTAACTTCTACGTCCGGCGCAACCTTGTCACGCACGGGCTTCTCTACAGTCTCAGGGTGTTGACCTACAAAAAAGAGGGGGTGAGAACAATCAATAAAGTGTAAGGACCAATGAGGAGAAAAGAAAACTATACCCGAAAGGCGAACAGGGCTAGGCTGGGTCCGCAAGCCAGATAAACCACCCTCGTTGTCACCGTGGCCCTCATTGGCAAATGCAACATCAACATTATCTTGAACCCCCTTCCCACCCGTCAGAAACTCGCTAGCATTAACAATGGGGGGAGTAGCATACTCGTCGGTTTGATTTTGCAAGGTACCCATGCGACCAGCGGATGCATTTGGGGAGACATACTCCTCATTGGCCAGAATCTCGAGAGGTTTCGCATGATTCAAAGGGAGGGGGAGGACACATGCTCTGAATCTAGGTGCACCGGAGTCCCCACGCAGACCCTTCTCTTCTTGCGAGCACCCTCCTTACCAGCATCTTTGTTTCCAGCAACCCTATCGGCCTGGATGTTAGCACCAGGAACATTAGCTGCAACATTAACATCAGCTTTTCTCCTCTTCTTTTCCTTGTCGTCAAGAACCTTGCGGTATGGTATCTCAGCTATCACCATATCTCCGGTCTTGGGAGGAAGATCCTATAATCGTTCCGCTGGGCTGGCCAAGTGGGTCACTCGTGTTGATCCGGGAGGTAAAATAGCACCAGCAGCAACTTTGTAACCTTTGAAGTTGAGAAGTTGTAGAAACACGAGCCATTATAATAACTACAAAAAAAATATAATATATATAATGAGATACATATGTATATACACATAAATTGACAAGCAAGGTGTATAAAAAAGAGAGGCGACTGACAAAACAAAGATATTACCCTTCCCCTTCGAATCCTTTAGAGAGAAAACGTGACCGGAATGCTTCCAGACGTTGGAAAGACCTGCAACGTATAAGAGGCTAGGAGGTAGTTTACAAAGAGAAATAACGACCTCTCGCAACGTTGGAAAGACCTGCAACGTATATTCACTAGGTTTGGGAAAGGGGTCCGCAACGCTAGAGTCATGATGCCGCCAGGCCATGGCAATAGGGGCTGTCCTCTAGTCAACCAAGAAAAAGTTGTCTTTCCATTTTTTCAAGCTAGTAGGGGCGTCTTTTAAACAAGGTTTGCAATTTTTGCTGACTCTATTCTGAAACGAAAACCAATTGCCTTGCTTGCACAACTTGTAAAAAACACGAAACAGAGCCACAATAGGAGTAATATCCAGAGAATGGCAATACATCTCAAAAAGGTAACACGATTGACGCTTAACGGTACTAATTAAGAAATATGTACACAAAAATGTTCTACAACCTTTAGGAAAAATGAAGAAAAAGGGAATCTTAGTCCTCCTTGTTGGAAATGATGAGCATAAAGACCAATGGCATCGTTGGGCAGAGCATTCATAGTCATGCCCTCTAGAACTACTCGCGGATGAAGGTCCGCCAGATTGCCATAGCACTTCGCTAACCACTTGACATGAGTTTTAGTTAGAGAATATTTATACAGTTTCATATCGAATTTAGGAAGGGAACTCGCCTCCAAAACAGGATCAACCGGCTCGACATCCAGGATGTTAAGGTCATCAGACTCCTCTAACGACATAATAAAGCATCCAAAGGGAGGATAATCGGACAACTAGTAAAAAGGTGGACGAGAAGA